>LZPO01087963.1:29434-39746 GCA_001675575.1 Neotoma lepida | reverse complement strand
TGTGTCTGTGTGTGTTTGTGTGTGTGTGTGTGTCTGTGTGTCTGTGTATGTGTCTGTATGTGTGTGTGTTTGTGTGTGTGTGTGTGTCTGTATGTGTGTGTGTGTTTGTGTGTGTGTCTGTGTGTGTGTGTGTCTGTGTATGTGTCTGTATGTGTGTGTGTTTGTGTGTGTGTGTGTGCGTGTATAAAATAGTAGAACACAGTAGATGTTGGAATACTGAGGTGGGAGCTGGATAGAGAAGGAAAATGGGGGACAGGGAGATGAGGGGCNATAAGGGAGTAAGAACTAACNAATATAAGACATGTATAAAGCCACATAGTGGAAAGTATTAATTTAAAGTTAATTTAAAAATTAATTTTCTTTTAAAAAAAGAAAAAGAAAAAAGAGCTTGGATTAAAGAGTAGCATCCAAAAACCCAGTGTGCAGGTTTTCCTGGCAGCTAGATATGCTGACATGACACTAGAAAACTCATCCGAGCTGTGGTGTCACCGTGTTCATACTTGGGAATGTGTGTGAATGAGATGGTTGCTATAAAATCACTTATACGTTAGCTATAGACATTCATATTTGAGTTACCATTATAACTGAAATTACTGGAATATCAGCAAAAAAGAGACCCAAAGAAATGGCAGGTAATCACATAAATATATGGGATAGGAAAGAGACATTTGATTTTAAGCTCTCAGTTCTGCTTTGCATAGGTTCACATGGCTCCCAACATGAACTTTATTCCAGCATCACTGCTGTAATCTTCTGCTGATGATTAGACACAGGACTCATGGCTTAGGGACAGGTAAGGTGACTCACCTAGGGTCACCCAGGAAATGGGGGGAAAGAGCAGAGTTCAAATTCTAGCACTTTAGCCCCAGAGGTCAAGTCCTTTGCTATAGTCATGCTGATTCTCTGGTGGGGTTTAGAGACTAGAAAATTTCTGTATCTTCTTTTGCCTCTCCCCCAACCACTTGCACCATTACTGACCACAGGTCACTAAAACTCTGTAGGTCATACAGCTGGCTTCTATACCAGAAACTAAAAATAATATTATGTTTTTCCTAGTGCTTAGCATGATCCATGTCTCAGTCTGTTTATATTGTCAACCTGATACAACCTGGGAAGGGAGAAACTCAATTGAAAACTTGCCTCCATCAGAATGTCCTGTGGGCATGTCCATAAATGATTCTCTTAATTGTTAATTGACGTAGGAGGGCCCAGTCCACTGTGGACAGTGCCATCCCTAGGCAAGTGATCTTGGGCTGTATAAGAATGCTAGTTGAGGGAGCTAGAGAGTGAGCATTCCTGCCTCAGTTTCTATCTGACTTCCTTTAGTGATGGACTGTGACCTGGAAGTGTAAGAGGAAATAAGCCCTTTCCTCCCCAAGTTGCTTTGGTCATGGNGCTGTTACAGCACGAGGAAAATTAACCAGAGCAATCTAGTTATTCTGTAGTCTTGGAGTTTACATCTGTCTACACAGAGATTTTAGAAGTCCCTCTNTTGCTCTTTGCAGAGTTGGGCAAACACCTTCACGCTCTTTGACAACCTGTGTTACATAGAGCAATGTCAAAGATTTTCACTCCTATTTTTCTGAGTGATAGAGGAATGTGTCCTGTGTGCTGAGACTTAACGTATCTGTGGTCTTGAAGCAAAGCCTCTGAATTCAAGTCAGTGCTCTTCTTTGTGTTCTTAGGCCTGTGTATAAGGCATGAATACTCCTGAATGAATGATGTAATGCTCCAGTGGCCTATGTGTCCATAAACCCTGACTTGTCTCCAGGCCTTTGAGCTTGGTGTTTCCTCCCCTTCACAATAAGTGCTGTTCATCAGCATNGATTAAATAGTGTCCCTTTGGAAGATTCTCAAAGCTCATCCTATGGTATCTGTGAATGTGGTCTTATTCCTAAACTGGGTCTTTGCACACTACCAGGTTTGAGTTAAGTTTTAGAAGGACCTTNATCCAATGTGATTGTGCCTTTATATTAAAGGGCATTTGGGCACAGACACTCAAACAGATAATGTGAAGGCATATGGAGAAGAGAAACGAGCACACTGTGTGGAACCAGTGCCAACCTGGGTGACATACCAGGACCAGGCTCCCTCCAACAGAAGTACCCACTCCACCCATATATCAATCTCAGATTCTAGCCTAGAGGACTATGCCAAATGACCTTTCTGTCTCTTAAGTCTCCATGCTGTGATGGACAGGGACAGGAGGTCACTAGGGCTTGCTGGCTACCAGCTTAGCTCCATACTCAATGAGAGACCCTGTCTCAAGGGAATAAGGTGAATGATAATGCAGGAAGCATCTTCCTCTGGCTTCTGTAAATGCACACTAGTATGTGCTAGTGTCCACATATATGTGCATACCACACACACACACACACACACACACACACACAGAGAGAGAGAGAGAGATGAACGTGTATGTGTGTGCATGCACATGTGTGAATAAAAATATAAAATTGCAGTGAATCTCAAAGAAGCATTACCAGTAAGCTTTTGATAGCTGCCATCCCATTTTCTTTTCGGCTTGACTCATTTAGGTACCACTGTGCTGAGACTTAAGAAATCAGCCAAATCCACATATTGTATCCATGGATGTGTGCATCCATGGTCCCCTTTCATCTGCAACTGTGAACTCTTTGACTTTCAAGTGTGCTGATTCCAGGATCTACTAAAAATAAATGTTTGCCTTATTGACATGCTGGCTCATTTTCAAATTGCTTTTTTAAAAACACCAGCGTCTTTTCTGCAGCTGAGGTTTGTGTAACCTTTATCGATCTTATTTTACTTCTAATTACACATGTTCTTCATTTGTAGCTAACAGAGGCTCTTGTCACCGATCCTGTCAAATTTGATCCATGACACTTTAATTATTGTAATCTTTTCTTCCTGCAGCAGTAGCAAGGGTTGTCCATATACATTTTTGTAAAATGCCTGATTCTTTACATAAAGACAGGATAATTTAGATTTTAAGGAGATGGCTTCCAGCTGTGGTCTTTATACACACTCTTTTGTGTGTCAGTGTGTGTTCAGAATCATGTGTGTGGGTACATTACATGTGAGTGAGTGTGCATATGGAGGCCAGCAGACAACCTTGGCTGTCATTCCTCAGATGCCAACCAACTTGTGTTTTTGAGACACAGTGTATAGGTGTGCCATGGGGGCTGAAGTGTAGGTGTGAGATATGTTTGTGTGTGTGCATGTGTGGTGAGGCAAGGGGTCAGTAACTAAAACATTCTCTGTGCTTCATTCTGTCTGCCACTAACTCAGACTTATTTATCTTTCTACCTGGTTTTCTAACTTAAAAGGATATTTGATGAGGAAAACAAACAACAACCAAAATAAAACCCTTTAAACTACTCATCTTATACTCTTTAACTATACATCAAAAGAGTCTTCTCTGTTCTGTTACAAAGCATGGATCTCTTTGGCTCTGGATGTAGGCATCTTTGGGGGAATCCTTCACAGTTGCATGGCTTGTCTTCCCTAATATTCTGTAATGTTGGAGGTCCTGATTGCTTGGGGAAAGGTACTGAAAGTCTGGAGGGCTTCAGGGAAAGGGGGCACTAAAGGAGAGGGATTCAGAGCTCCTTTAAAATGGAGGTGATTCTGCCAAACTTGCAGTGTTCTGTACACAATGCAGATGCACCAAGGAGTCCCGCATGTTATCATACATGTCCATATACCCATGCTTGCCCCATATCTGACAGACTCTTCCACACTCCTGATCTTCTGCCAGCCTTCTATAAAGGAGAGTGCNGGGTTGTAAAATGTAGGAACGAAGTTGCTTTGGAGGACTTCAAGATATTCAGCCTGATTTTATTTCCTATTGAAGAGTAAAGAACATATACTATACTATACTTCTACTTGGCCTTTCTGTCCGCTCTCTATCTCTGTCTATTCTTCAGAGCCCCCAAGGATGCTTTAAACATGCTGTATCAATGAGGATCCTACCTTTGGATGATTTGGGTCTACCTAATAGGCAGCAAGGCACATGTTGGTGAGCTGAAGACAGGTTGGGTATTTTTTCACTTGGCTTCTTCCCTCTGTGCCCACTGTGGTCAAGTTTAAATGACTTACTATTCTTTTTAGGAACCCTTTGCCAAACAGCAATTCCAGGTTCCTCTCCCTTCTCTAGGGTCCCTCCAAACCTAGTAGTGGCAATGTACCATTCCGCCACTCGTGTCACTATGCTTTCTCACAAACCTGTCCAGCCCTTTGTAAATTGTTTTTTATTAGAATGCTATTTCTATTTCCTAGTTTGGGTATGCCTTCCTGTGACTAGTGTAGAACTGTTGCGAGGAGAAGCACTCACACCCAAGGCCATTCTTTCTTGTCCCCTTGTTTCAAGGTGGGTCANATGACTTATTGGATCAAGCGAAAGTGAGCCTCTGTGGAGGCTGTCCCAGGTGAATTCCATGTTCTGACCCATTTCCAGGGCCATTCTCCAGACTGTGGTTCATGAGGTTCACAGGTTATAGAAGGAACCATCACAGGTCATGAATAGAGGCTAACTCCCAGAGTCCCTGTGCTGAATGAGAAGAGCCTAACCTGGAAGGTTAGTGGAAAATTACATGTGTGACATGCTGAGCTGCTGAGCCTNGGCACTTCCTCACTTGTCTCTCCTGAGTAACAGAAAGATGCCATTTCTATTGCACTTGCTACATTCAGTTTCCTTGGATACAGTACTTCTGATCTCTATACTACAACTTTATTATGACATTTATTGACACCTTACAGATAAGGAAGTGAAAGCCCAGCATGCTACTCCTAATTCACATTGTTATTATGGACTGAATCGTGTCTTCCAAAACTTCATATTGAAACCCCACTTTCTAGTTCCCCGGAATCTGAATGGGTTTGGAAGAGTCTTTAAAAAGGTAATTAACGTTATCTAAGGCCATTGTGTTTTCATCATATGCTTGATGTCCTTATAAGATGAAAAAGTTAGGTGCGAGNGACACCTACAAAATGAAGACCCTATGAGGCTTTGAAGACCCAGGAAGAANAAGGGCACTGATAAGCCACGGAGAGACCACAGAAAGAGCAAAGCTTGCCCACATCTTGATTTTAGACGTTCAGCCCAGGGAACCACAGGAAATCAATGCTGCTGTTTGTGTCTCCCCAATCTGAAATATTTTATTATGATGGCCCCAAGAAACCAAGGTGGCAGCATAATCAAGAAGAATTCTTGGCTGTACCCAGCATCTAGAGCTGAGAGTAATTCCTAGAACAAGCCTACAGCTTCAGACTTGGAGGAGGCATTTACCCAGGAGTGCTGGGTATGGAGGACAACTGCTAAACAGATTGACATGTGAACAGGAAAGAATTCTTTAGTTCCTATTTCTTCTCTCTCTCTCTCTCTCTCTCTCTCTCTCTCTCTCTCTCTCTCTCTCTCACACACACACACACACACACACATGCGCACACACACACCCTATTTTCTCTGCCAGTTCTCTTTTCAGTGAAGAGACACCATGATCATGAGAACTCCTATAAAAAGAAACATTTAATTGGGGTGGCTTACAGTTCAGAGATTTTGTCCATTATCATGGTGGGACATGGCGGCATGTGGAGAGACATGGTGCTGGAGAAGGAGACGAGAGTTCTACATCTTGATCCACAGGCCACAGAAAGTGAGCTGTGATACTGGGCATAGCTTGAACATAGGAGACCTCAAAGTCTACCCCAACATTGACACACTTCCTCCAACAAGGCCACATCTCCTAATGGTGCCACTCCCTATGGGTTTATGGGGGCCAATTACATTCAAACTACAACATCTGGGGTGATATTTCATGATGATATCCTGTAGTTAGGGTCTCTACCTCTGTTTTCCAGATGTGGGCACTTCAGCTTTCAGAGGCAAAATGATTTTCCAGAAGTATCAGCATGCTGTCCTGTAATTCTACCATACTGCAAAGGAAATTGGAGCTCATGGAAGAGATGCTAAGTGGCTTGCCCATGGAAACCTAAANCCTGATCTTTTGACCTTGGTGTCACTTCTTTGCCCCACAGAGTAAGCAAAGCAAATCGTTTTGCAAAAGACGACACCTTCTAGGTGCTATGAATTATACAGTAGTCTCATGTTACAAAGGAGCCTCGGATGTTTAGAGAAGTGAAGGAATTGATAATGAGTGATGCATGAACCTCTGCCGGGGTCCCGGGATATATAGGAGCCAGATTTTGACAGGTCGAGTAATGCACAGAAGAGGGTAAGAATCACACTTCCTGTGGAGGAGGGGGTGCTGCGGTCAAGGATGATGCCCCAATGCCTTTGTTTTTGAGGCAGCTCATCTGAACAATGTTTAGATCAGTCTCTGGCTTTCAAGGTCTCACTTTGTATTCAGCTCTAGATATCTTCCCCGGCATAAAACATTGTTACCTACAATTACAGTGAGGCACCCCGGGGTCATTCTAGTTGTCTGACCTTGGGCAAATCTTTTAATCTCCCAATGTTCAATTTTCTTTTCAATAAAACAGCAGTAATCAATACATCATAAGCTTGATGGGAAAATTAAAGATTTTAAATGCTTAATACGAAATTTAAGATATCATACATGATGCATTAATTTTGCTCCCCGGCTTCACATCAATTTTTCTATCCCTGCAATGTGCATAACATTTCAATTGTTGAACTCTCCAGGTAGCTGTTGGGGTTAAATTAGGTGATGTGTTTGCAGGCAACTAAAAGATTTTTAAACTGTTAGAGTACGTGGAAGGTTATAACAGTTACTCTTTCTGCTATTATGTCTCAAAACACTGGACGTGAAAGTTGTTCACTAAAGCTTATTGAATCGAGTTCTAATAAATCAAACTCCCTTGTTTAAATTTTGGTATTTTTTCCAACCAAGAAAAGCCCAAATTTGTTCTGAATCACAATAGTACAGTTGTTAGCATTCATGAATTAGAGAAAGGAAGTAGTATAACTTAGATATTGATTTAAGGCTGTAATGCCAATTTGTAAGTAACNCATAGACATGATGATCCATGAAAAATATAAGCTGCAGATTTTCTGTAGAGTGATGACTTACCAAATACAAATCATCATGTAGTCAAGGATAAATAACAGATTCATTTCCAAGACAGGTCATTTGCAATTTTTTAAAAGAAAATACATAGCAAAACCCTTGTGTGTGTGTGTGTGTGTGTGTGTGTGTGTGTGTGTAGGGATAGGCACATGTATGTGCAGGTGGGCATGGTTAGAGATGAGAGGGAGATACTGGGTGCCCTGCTCTATTACTCCCCTCTACTATACAGAGGTGGTCTATCACTGAAAGTGGAGCTCACTCTCTTTTGCCTAGGCTCTCTGATCAGAAAGTTCCAGTTGATCTGTCCAGCTCCACCCTCTTCCCCTAGCACTGGGTTACAAGTGAGCCCAGCAGTGAATAGCATTTATGTAGGTTCTGGGATGTCTTAACTCAGGCCTGCACTCAGGTCTACATGCATGTGCAGCAAGGGCTTTTACCCACTGCACCGCATCTTCAGTCCAGGGAACCTCTTCTGAATATATTCCTGATGGTGATACTGGGGTGAACCATGTGAGTTCCAGGTACAGATTTCTAATCATTCCACTCTAAAAGAGAACATAGTTTAAAGGAAAATTGAACAGCTCTCAAACAATCAAAGCTGCAAGAAAGTAGATAAAGGCACAGTGGGAGGTCCTTAGAGCCCAGCTTTAATATCAGGATGCTAGAAGAAAATCTGATGAATATTTAGAATTTTCTGAAGCATTTCTTAGCTGTCTAGATGAGATTTCTGGTTCACACACTAAGTCTTCTTAGCCTGATCCTTGCATATAAACTTAAGGTTATGATCAGGAAGGACTTCTGGGTAATATCTCAAGTCACCCTTATGCTAAAAATGATGGGTAATTTCAATTCTCATTTAATAACTGAGAAAACTATATCTCTGGTAAGGATGCTTACATGATGGATTAGTAGTTCAGAATTTTCAGTGCCTCNGTTTCTTCTCTTGGAAATCCATGATGCTGGCTAGTTTTCACGGTGCTGGAAAGTAACAGGCACACTACTGGAAGGAAAAAACATAATGAATCTCAGATCTCATCCAGATGTGAACCCCAAAACCTATAAGAAGGACTGGCCTCACAAGTTGTGCACACTGGTGTAATAGTGGTCCAGATGTTATGAGAGTAACAACCATTTTATAACTGAATCTAATTGAATCTAGCTAAGGCCTATCTCATCATATGAAACCAGTTTCTGGAATTGTTAACTGGGCCAAGAACATGTGGCTAGATAGGTCATAGGCCTCAGAGGAGAACCCATTACTATTATTCTGCTAAATAGACATAGTATTAAAATGACTTCTAATTGACTTATTGCTATACCCATAGATCAGTGCGTCTTTCAGTTTTCATCAGGGAAGCTTCTTCCTGCAGTAGATGGCAATTAGTACAGAGAGTCTTATCTGATCAATGTTCAGAGAATAAAAGNTTATNCTCAGCTCAAAATGGAAAACACATATCACAGTCTTAACATCAAAGCTCAGGGAACTACAGAAGAGGGGGTAGAAAGACTATAAGAACCAAAGATGGAGTTTCACTTCAAGAAAACAGTATTTCCAGGATACAGCAGGGCAGTTGCACATATGAATTCACAGAGATTGTGACAGTATGCACAATACCTGTGTAAAACCTAGGATGGAAAAGGCTAGGTTTATGAGCATGCAAAGCTGCTAGCTGATGCATAAGAGAAAAAGAAGAGATANAGACAGAGCTAGACTGTGCCCAAGGGGTGCCTCATACCTATTCCATGTCGTCTTGCTTCNATGTGGCTTTGGACCTCTTAATGTGCTTAGCTAGTTGTTTTACCGAAAGAATCAATAAGATAATGGTTAACTTAACACAGTATGCAGCATACAAGCCAGGACTGCAATAGCATGACCTTACCTTCCTACCCGCCCCACTTAATGCAGAGTTCTGAATCCCTGTTTGGCCTCCTCCAGCTCCCCACAGGGACCCACAGTAAGATCCTCTCACCTCCCTTGGTGAACAGGACATAAAACTCAGCCATTTGTAAGTAGATGAAAGAGAGCCTCACACTCCCAAGCCAACGAAAACACAGAAAGTCACTGTGTTTGTTCTTTGGAGCACAGGCCGAGGCTTGATCTTTAAATACAAGCTTTTTTTTCAGTCAGAAAAATATCCAGATAGGATGAAAGCTGATATTTTTTAGCATGAAGGACTAGATCAAGCCTTAAACATGTGTACTGAAAAGAAGGCNAAATAAAAGACTCTCAGGCACTGTGGGGACCTTTGGCACAAGATAAATATATACATTAATTTCAGCTTTTTATTGAGGTGACAAGCTGTAGGTAACAGTCCACAAGGCAAACATAGGAGCTTCCTGAGTTGAGTAATAACACCATGCTGTGAGTATNAAAGCCATTTGATTGTCCTCTGTAATGAGGAAAGAGGTCACACAGTCAGGGGTGTCCCCCAGAGAGTCACTGAAAATATAAGCCATGGATAAGATTACCAGGATGCTGGGGACTGTCTTAAGGTGAAACTTGGGCNGGGCCCATGTGTTCATTCTGCTAGGTGTTTCTGTTGGCCAGACTATGGGCNTGATGCTCATGGATGTAGGTGAGAGACTTTGTTCTGAAGTTAGACAAGACCTCCACAGGAGACAGCTTGCCTGGGTCCCCATACTCAATTAGTAATCCTTCTGACAGCACAGGATAGGGAAGAAATGTTGCCTTCTATGCTGAAATTAAAACAAAAACAAAAACAGAAACAAAACCAAAAANCTAGATACCTATAATTTGGCAGTTTATAATATGGTATGGCGTATTGGTTTTTACCTGTTGAGCAATGGAGACTTTGGCNTCAGAGAAACTTAAGTTCAATTCTAGTCTTGTTTTCTTACTACTTCCCTGTACAGAACATATTGCTGCCCAGGAAGACAAAACTTGCCCCCAAACGGTCTCTGTGAACAAATATGAAGAAATAAGTAGCAGAATTGAAGAATTAAGAAAGCCTGTTAAATATAAGATCCAACACGTGATCTTACACTTCTGTGTGGTGATGTGAGACACAGGGGGATGAACTTCATCACAACTGTGGCCAATGTGTCTCCTGTGTATCCTTCTCTATATCTAGCACAGCCAGCCAAAGAGAAACTTTGGAGGCAGAGGAGAGAAGAATTCTGATTATCAGTAAAATCTTGCTAGGATAGGGAAAGATGGAAAAATCTGCATTACCCATGGGCCCCCAAATGTCATCCTCCCTACCTCTTTCTCCTTTCTTTCTCTGTTCTCCAAGGGCCTTCTCAAAGTCACTGGTTTCAAGAGG
>LZPO01087962.1:17334-33919 GCA_001675575.1 Neotoma lepida | reverse complement strand
TGGACATGCCTATTAAAAATTATCCTGAGTGATTATCTGAGTTGGGAAGACAGTCCCACTGTAGATTACACCTTTTCCTGTGCAGATATTCTGAACTATACAAAAATGAGAAAGTTAACTTAGCACAAGGATTCACCATTCTCATTCTTGCTGACTGTGGATGCAATATTGTCAGCTGCTTGGGCTCTTGCTTCTTCAACTGCCCTGCCATGATGTACTATGCCTTTACACCATGAGCCAAAATAAAAGCTTAATCCCTTAAATTGCTTTTGTAATGGTATTTTATCATAGCAACAAAAAAAGTAACTAGGATGAGTTTTATCCAAACGTGCTCCAGTAATTCCAAGAATTTTAGGTAGCTTCTGTCAGGAACTTAGGGTAAAGGTCAAAAATATTTTTTAGTAATACATTACTNTCTTAGTTAGGGTTTCTATTGTTATGTGGAAAAACCCTTCTTAAAAGCAGCCTGGGGAGAGAAAGGATTATTATGCTTACATTTCCATATCACTATTCATCATTGGAGGAAGTCAGGACCAGAACTCAAACAGAGCAGGAAACAGGAGGCAGGAGCTGATGCAGAGGCCATGGATGGATGCTGCTTACATTCTTGACTCCTTTTCCCTATGTTTTGCTTCAACTCCTATCTGTAATTTGTCTGTTGTATGTATCTAAATATGTGCCAGTCAGAATATTGCCTTGTGAATCTGTTTCTGTGTATGTGTGAAAGTCCCTAAGAAAGAGCTTTTGCTATGTATTTGTAGAATAAAACAGAANACATCATAAGAGGAAGAGTGAGGGATAGGTTGCAGAAGTCTTTAACAGAGTTTTATAAGGGATTAAGTCACTGACTTCAACTCACCCCAACTGACCCAGTTAAGAAACAAACAGCATCAAATAGCCAAATTTTGCTTCCAGCAATTGCCGTGGATATTTGTTTTTTAAGGTTGCTTTTCAACATATTTATTGCTTTCAACATACCATAGGACACACACAGGCACACACACATCAATCTCTGGGTCAGAGGCNTGGAAGAGGACAGAATTTAAGATTACAGCTATGTATTCGTTTGGAATGCAAAAGTTGATTACATGGGAAATCCAAGACAAGTGAAGTTGGTTGTTACATTGTTTTCTTAAAGGCAGTTTAAACAAGCAGCTTTAAATCATAATAAGATATTAATCTTTGGTCTTAGGTGACTTCAAGGTATATTATTAATTCATGTGGTTGATAATAACAAGTGGTGCCCAACATGGGACATGAACCCACAACCCTGAGATTAAGAGTCTCATGCCCTACTGACTTGTTATGATCAACCACATGAGTCTATTTAATGGGTAATAGAGATTTATTAAGATATAAATTGAAGAAATACACTCACAAATACAGAATGGAGTAAACAGCTGAAGTCGTCCTCTGTTCTGACCAGAAGTGAATCCACCTGGCAGTCCAATCATACCAGGAAGCAGGAAGCAGGGCCTTGTGACCCCTCTCCCTTTCCTTTTAAGAGGTCACATAAGATGGCAAGAAGCACCACATCCTTCAGGCAAGGGCAAAGCAAATACCACTACAGGTATGGGGGCACAGGTTGTGGCTCTGGGCCTAAGGCCCAGAGGCTGGGGTAATGGGCTAGGACATAGTGAGAACAGTCACTCACCTTTTGGTCCAGTCGGAGCTGGCAGACTCTGTATCTCAGGGAGCAGCTAAGATCTCGGGCNTGGGTTGGTTTAGGGGATGGAGTAGGGCTTGTATATTACAGAATCCGATGGGGATGGTGGTAGTCAGGCCTGCCTATGATAGTCTTGCCTGCCAGCCTACAGCTGGGGCTGCCAAGACATCAGTTTTTTAGTGGCTATTGATTTGAGGCTTAATGTTTGTATCATTCAGACCTTTGCATTGGGGACAGAGCTTCCCCGTAAGCAAGTAATTTGACAGAGGAAGAATGATCAAAAGAGAAGCTGTGATACATTTTGATAGCCTATTCAACTTTACATCCTTTGCTTGTAATTTATTCATTAAAAGGCAAACCTTTTGTTTAGCTTATGCACCCTCCATCTATTTGAAGAAAGAAATACCACAGAGATTATGGACATAATGTGTTTTAAAATACATCTGTCACAAACAGTAACGTGCCAACTCAGTAGGGGGATGCTACACATGACATATGACCACAATTGTACTGCAATGGTAGCAGTAAAGGTAACATCTTCAGTCAAACTACTTCCCCNTTTTTACAAGCTTCATTTCCTTTAAAAAGATGATAATATCAGCTTCCTCATCTACTTGAGAGAAGTAAGAGGAAAAAGATATTGTGATGATACTACTTTAGAAACATTCTATGGAGACATGAATTATAATAAATGTTTTGGGGGGGGTCATCATTTTGTTGGTTGTGAATGGAAGCCCTCTCTTAGCATCTGTGCAACAAATATTAGATATATGTATTTGCTCGTAGAGTTCTCAATGCAAATAGTTGGTTATTGTACTTTTCTTTGATTACAAAATGTGTCTTTAGTTCACTAGACCTTATCAGCTGTCTAAAACATGACAGAAACATTAAAAAAAGAAAGCCATTGTGGGAACATGGACAAATAAATGGTCATCTCCCAAGAGCTNTAACGTGATCAAAGCCTTTATCTCATTGCAAAGAACTCACCTAAGATCTGAGATTTGATCATTCTGTTGGAAAAACCTTCTAACAGTATAACGCTCTCCTTTAGGATTATTGAGTCCCTTTTTATTCAACCTGGCTTATAGATTTCATCCTTGCCCCCCTTCCCTGACTGTCACCATAGTGTTTATATCAATAATATAAAATTAAATATTTATGAGCAAAACAATAATAGTGAAGTAAATGTGAATCTTCTAAGATAGCTAGGGATTCAAAAAGACATTTTATTAGATGAGCTTTTTATTTAATTAGAGTCATGCTTACACTAATGCCTTTATTTTTTCATCTAAGCCATAGCTTTAATCTCAGGCCAATAAGGATTTCCTACCAAATATGCTCATTGCACAGAAGATCACTGTTGCCTGCTAGATTTCTCTGAAGATGCTATAATCTCAGCACAGAGTTTCCATGGCATGTAACCTGACCAGTCTTCTTCCTTTACTGTAATTGTCTTCTTAAAGCAGTCATTGAAATGGAAGTACTACGTGGGAGTAGTAAGGTCAATTTACTTTAGATGTGGGCAAGTTTGACAATCTTGGTGTATCACTTGTTTGGCTATTAGAGAATCCTGGGGTCTCTTAAGAGGGAACTATGCATTTTCCTCAGAAACAAGCCTCCTAGGTAGAAGGACATGCATGGAGTACCTGCTACTGCCTGGGCCTCTGGGGGATGAGATGTAGATGTCAGGGCAAACCATAGAAAGCCCTGCCCTGTGACTTTCTTAAATAGCCACTCCTTATAATCTGTACTCAGTGTTTGAGAAAATAAAGTGCATTTGCTTTCCCATTAGTCTCTTTTATTCTTATCATCTTATCAAAAATACTCTTAGTACAAAAAGTATTTAAAATCCAGAATCCAGAGTTTTAAATTTTTAAATTTTCCACCCAGTAACTGGAAAGATTCTTTTTCAATATATGTTTCTGAAGCAGTGGTTCCTGGAGGGGCTCTGATTTCTGGGAAATACTACATTTGGTGCAGAACAGAGACAGCATCAAGTGATGTATGGTGAGGTAGGTGTGTGGAGAGGAGATACAGGGGACCTAGTTCTTTCATCAGCTTTAAAACATCTGCTTTAAAACAAAATGTTAAGAGCTGGTCTCCTTCAACATGTGAGGAGTCATCACTCACTTAACACTTACATTCATTTGAGTATCAGGTTGATAGGAAAAGGCTTATGTAGTATACGTTTCATTTAACTTTGTTCAGGTGATTTTTTTTTCTCATTGTCTTGCATGACATCCTAACAACTCTCCAAAGCTGAAGTGTAATTGAGTCAGATGAACTAGTCAAACACAACATTTAAAAATTATGTTGCTGGCCAGGACATGATGGCACAGGCCTNTAATCCCCACACTCTGAAGGCAGAAGCAGGTGGATCTCTATGAGTTCCAGACTAGCCTGGTCTACAGAGTGAGTTCTAGGACAGCCAGGGCTGCACAGTGAAATCTTGCCTCAAAAACAAAATAAAACAAAAACAAACAAACCAAAAATTAAAAAAAAAAAACTGTTGCTAACCAGTTTCCTCCATTGGAGAGCTATTGAGTATATCAACCACACTCCAGGGAAGGCTGTATGCCTAGGAATAGTCAGCCAACCCAAAGAAATTTTGTGTGTGTGTGGGGGGGGGGGGTTGAATTTTGTTTTGGCTTTTTTTTTTTGTCTTAGCGGTTTTGTTCATTTATTTTGATTTTTCTTTTTTGTTGTTGTTTTAATTTCTTTTTTGAAAGAGAGGGACAGAGAACATCATGTTAGGCAGGTAGGTTAATGGGGAAGATTTGGAAGGAGTTGGAGAGGTAAACATAATCAAAATGTATTTGATAAGCAATTGGCGTGCTCTTTCCTGCCAAAGACTATTTCTCTAACTCTCAACATTTCTTAGTTGCCTGTAGCTCTTTGTGTAGGGTTGAGGCCTCCTGGGCTTTCCCTGGCCACTTGAGNATGTCTATTGTTATATTTGTTCAGCCCATGTTTAGGTAGTCATGTCGATGAGACTTAATGAGTGCAACATCTGACATGACTAGGAGACACAATCTGACAAAAAGCACCATGATCCTCTGACACATCTTCGTTCTGGAAGGCTTAATTAAGCTCATGCCTACTTCCCCCTTCCTTGGCTGTCTGTCCAATGATTATTTAATATAACAATATTTTTATCCCAAGGAGCATTTTATATTAGTCATCATAATCCATAGAATAAAAGCTAAAGTATGGCCGGGCAGTGGTGGCGCATGCCTTTAATCCTAGCACTCGGGGAGGCAGAGGCAGGCAGATCTCTGTGAGTTCAAGGCCAGCCTGGGCTACCAAGTGAGTTCCAGGACAGGTGCCAAAGCTACACGGAGAAACTCTGTCTCGGGGAAAAAAAAAAAAAAAGCTAAAGTATAAACAATTATTCTATATGGAGTGAATTCCCATAGATGTCACTACATGTATACAAATGGATTTAAACTGAGTCATTAGATGAAGTCAGTATTAAATAAATAAACAAGCTGTCAATCAAATTTATCAAACTGATTTGGGAAGGATGAAAAATATTTGAATAATTTTAGTTCACAGTCAATGTAGAGGCATCAGCAATTAACAAATGTATCTTTGAGTCCCATGTGTCTTTTGTTATGTAAGACTAGCTTTTAGCTTAAGATAGATCTCATTTCTTCCAGAAAATGATTGTGTTATAAAACAATGAATTTTCTTTAAAAAAAAAAAGCTTATGAAAATCAGCTAGTATATGGTTAGAAAATGTGAATGTCTTATCTAATAAGCTAGACATAATAAAATATAGCCACTATAAATGAATTTATATTATATGTTGGTAATGAATTAAATTCCCCAACTTTCAATACAAAGTAGACTATCTCAATATCTGAACCAGAGAAGAGACACTTTAAATGACCCCTTTCTCACCTCCCTTTCAAAGTTAAGAATATAAACTATAATTAAATTTTAATAACTAAGGGAAATCAGAGTCAATCCTAGAAAAATGTGTCAAATGAAAATAATGTGGTAGAAATACCATCTTCCAAATTAAAAGAAATTACTTAAAAGTGGAAAAGAGCACCTTTCCCTTGCTCCTTTCCCAAGCATCCAGCTTCCAAAAAGACACTGTGTTTGAAACTTGATCTAAAATAAGAATCTTACTCTGACTATATCAGCAGTTAAGTGTGGGGTCTGGGGGTTTGCTGAGAGCTGCCCAGCCCCTTTCCCCATTTCATCTTTAGCAAAAGTGAGTATAGGATATTTTTGATACTCTCTTGATATAATCTTTGAACGAATTTTACAGAACATCCTGGCCTTTCACAAAGCCAGCACTACCTGCTAATCAGATGAAACCATGCAGATTAGTGGAAACATTTGTTATATTTATAGTTAGTTTTGTTAATTTTTATGTATAAGCATGGTTTTCTAACCTCGCAATATTCATTTCAGGCATGGAGTCATAATGCCTGGTGTGTAGGAGGGAGAACTGGACATTTAGTGAATAAAAATGGAAATCCAATGAATATGTAATGTGCTCAGCCAAACTCTTCACCAGAGACACACCATTTATAATCCTCAGTTCTTCAGTTAATACACAATTATAATTAAACCATGTGCATTTGATTTGCATTGTCAATGCGCTTTGCCTGTTAATGTTTTGGTTTTATCCTGTTTTTCTCAAGTACAATGTTTTTTCAATAATACCAATTTTGCTTTAGTGGAATGGTGTCTGCTTTCACAGAGAGATGTTCTTTGATAGTAACAGAATCCATAAAACACTTTAAAAAAATTAATGAAGGCATTTGCAAAGCATGGGCTGTTTCATCAGAATTTACCTAGTTTATTTTACAATGGAAAAATTGCTGAGACTTAGAAAGCGTTCTGATTGGATCATGAATATTCTAATGGGGTAGAGTAATCTGTGAGAACCACAGCACTCCACTGAAGCTGCTGTTCAACATTCTAACGTGTGGAATTCATTTTCCTACAACACAAAAGAGCTCCCTGAAATAAAGATTTTTTTTATAACAGCAATAAGACAGCTCAGTGGCATGTGGTTTTCATGAAATAATCACATTTTTGAGGAGGTGATATCTTGTCTTATGTGTAATATACAGCATATGATGACATGCTGAAGTCATGTGCTCCACGTAGCTCTCTTTCTCTGTTATTCAATGTACCCTTTCAAAAATTATGCACTAAAATGAGCTACATGGTAAATAAACTGGGATAACCATGATACAGTGCTGATGCTGGACCACACTACAGTATCCTGTTACCTTTAAATAGAAATTATTATAGCTTTGCCTGGTGTCTCAGATTTACAGCACGCAAATACAAAGTGTGGTTAGATCAAGGAAACATCCAGATTAGTGATATGGACTACATAATTTCTCAAGTTAGCTATGAATTGTCTAAGTAGTTCTGTTATCATTCTACATTGCTTGGTTTAAATGAAGTATCCATTATGAATGCAGGCATGTGATGTCAATGTTAATAAACCTTTATGGTCTGGTTTATTTGCAAAGCAATGGCCAACTTCAACATTGGGAGCCTCATCTGCAATGTAGGGTTTGACGGGCCCACTCCAGCAGCTGGAGTGGTGCCAGCATATACTCCTGGCCCCTCTACCACTGCCACCCCATCTGAGAAGAAAGTAAAAGCAAAGAAGGTAGAATTTGAAGAATCTGATGATGACATGGACTTTTGTCTTTTTTGACTAAATCTCTTTTATTAACATGTGCAATAAAAAGCTGAAATTGTTTTTTTTAAAAAGGATGCATGCATGAATTTGAATATTATACCAGAAAAATCCAGAATACATGCTAACATTAAATAATCCTCCCAAATTCTCACAAATGTCATCTTTATTTGCAGCTTGTCTGAAACTATTGATATTAGAGTTGCTAGTAGGGTGTATCTTTTGCTTCATGTTGTCAAAGAAACTTGCATATTTCATTTGTATCAGTGTTTAGACAGAATATAAAGGAAATATATGGTGGGGACCTATAAATGTCAGTTATATGAAGGCTTTTTTTTATTTATTAGATACTTTTCTAAAGCTGTGCCAAAAGCATATGCTTTGTGGGCATAACTCTGTGTTTTGACATTATGGAATAAATTTTTTAAAGTTGCTTTGAAATGCAGCATAATTGAAAATTCCATTATAAGTAATGTCACACTTCCTATGTTGTAGAAAATATATGCATAGTTTAAAGTGTTATTTATTTTAAAAATAATGCCATTTCAGTTCATAGAACTCTTGTAAAAGATGAATAGCATGATTTAAGCTAATAGTACAATTAACCTAAGTTTTAGTCCATGTCCAAAGTTAGATTTTCTTTACTTAATTTTGGTGGCAAGGAATATAATGATCTATCAAAGCATATATTAATAAAATGCCAAGCATGAAATTCAATCAATGTGTTACTTTTGTCTACAGCAACAAAAATAATACTAATGAATTTTCTAACCATGACATTCTGGGAATGTTCAGTATTGTTATAGTGAATGATTTTGGCCATTTTAATTATGGGAAAATGTTTCAACACAGTGGACAAAAATAACCTTTACTTTTATCACACATTCTACAACAGTGTTCTGCAAATTTTTATAAAAAGAAATTACATGGGACCTTGTTAAAATGCAGATGTAATGAGTTAAACATGATACTTACAAATCTGCATTTCTTGGGCATGAGAGATGATTCCTGAGTTAAGTGTGCCTTCTGCTCTTGCAGAGGACTAGAGTTCTGTTCTCAGCAACCATGTTGGTCAACTTAACCCTCCTGTAACTCCAGTTCCAGGGGATACAACGGCTTCTGCGGGCCGTAATAGGCATACTCATCAGTATACCCCACCTCACACACATGCATATACACATAATTTAAAAAATGAAAATAAAAAAATCTGCTTTTTGACCCAGTGTTCAGNTAATGACAGAGGCCCACGGGAAGCCTCTTGTACATTGTGCTAGAATTTCACATCAGTCCTTTCTTTTGGTGTTTCAGGTATTGGTGAGGGGTGAATTATATTCCTCCAACATTCTTATGTCAGTATCAGTGACTGTACATAGAGATAGGACTGTGATCCAGACAATTTCATGTTATCATACATGTAGAAGCCTGAATCTATTGGCAAGAAATTGGAGAGCTGTCTNTCTCCTACACCAAGGACACAATACAGAGACACTAGAAACCAGGAACGACCCCTCACCAGAAACCCAATTAGCCAATACCATCATCAAGGGCTCCCTGGACACCAGACACATGAGGAAATGTGCCTCTGAGCTGCTTGAGCCACCAGTGTGCATTTCTTCATAGCAGCAGGAGCAAACTGAGATGGTTGGACTTTGTTTTCTTCAAGTCCCCACATCACCTGAAAAAGCCAAGTCAACTGGAAACAAAGTGGGTGTGATCGGAAGCAATGTTTGCTGTTGCTTTAAAGCTGCCCCCGTTTAATGCATCAACACTACTGTATTGAACTAGAACTGTGGTTTTCTCTTTGCAAAGAAGGTATTTGATGTTCATTAGTTAATGTATTACACCTGTAGACAAAGTCAATGATTGAGAGAGCTTCAAAGTCAAAAAATAGAGATTTCAGATGGATCTCTTATATAAGCACAAGGGCATCTGCATGTCTTCCTACCCTACATTTTAACCAAAGAGGGGACTATAACTAAAGGTAGTCATGACTTTTCACCCCTTGAAATATAGAGGCAGCCATCCTGGCTACTTCTAATCAACCTCAGAAATGTTCTTACTCCAAACCAGGTCATCAGTCTTCAAGCACCAAGAAAGTAAATTGTGGTAGGTCCTTCCAGCTTTGTAGTAGATGTCAAATGAAACTGACTCTGCTGAAAGAATCCTAAATAAATTAGCATTTGAATATTATCAAAAATATAAGTGAATGAATACCAGTACTTTTTTACATTATGGAAAACTGTGCTGTTATCTGTGATCATGGAGTATTTTCCTCTTTTTGGAAAAAAAAAATATCTATTTTCAGAAAGTTCCAGAAACAGCTTTTACAAGGACCATATGTACTATGCACAAAGCAGGCAAATTAAAATGGGGTTATTGAGGCCAAATATGCTAAGCACAAGAGCTAATTTAGTTGCTGTATTGGCCTCCACTTGGCAAGATTTATTGATAGCAATTTCTAGTTAAAAACAAAAGAATTTTTCATGTAGCAATGTGTAGCTTTGTGGGTTGCATTCTCGTGAACAAGTACGGGGTTGTGTATGAATATTTCTTGTAATACTCTGAAAAAGGAAAAAAAAAAGCTACAGTGTGAGCATATGTAGCCCTGCACTGACCCATCTTTTTTTTCAACTAGTAAATTTTAATGTTTTATTGGAAAAGACGTATGGGGAAGATTTTTTTTCTCCTCATTTTCCTCTGCTTGAGTTTCTTACAATCAATTGCTTCATATTCTAAACTCTGTGTGTAACAACATGTCAAATACGACTCTATTTATGACACTATATCTTCATATACCAATTTTGTAAATCTTTACTAAACAAACTTTTTAAAGTTTGGAATGTATACTATGCTGAGTTAATGAAGAACAAAAAGTTTCTTTTTACCACAATCCCAATCTTTTGTTGAAATTGGGGCAGATGCACATTTCCTGCAGAAAATTATGAACTGGAACACACAGCTGCCAGTTTTGACTCTCTGCCATGTGCACTGCAGTGTTGTCTTATCCCTTGGGACCTGGGAGGAACAGGATGTCCTACAGTTCTGATTCTCCTTCCATCTACCTTCACACCACAGAAAAATTTTTCCAAAGGCTCACATGTGCTCCATGTTCAGTTCTACCATTGCTGGGTATTATGCATATAACAGCTGTTACTCTTGACCCACCAAAGAGTTTGCTTTAGATCAACAGTGCCTATCTTTTGCTTGGCTTGATGTAAATTAGTCTGTGCTTACTGAAAAACAATCATTGGAAAGATTTTTGTGATTCATTTCTACAGCTTCTTTCAATACAAACACAACAGCTGCTTTAGACTTTTAAAAAGTTGGCTCTTAACCCATTCTTTCAAGATGTGTAAGATGCGTGGGTTTTTTTTTTTTTGAGGGGGAGGATTTTGTTGTTGTTTTGGTATTAGATTCCGAGTTTTAAGTTATTTGATTTAATAAACATAAAAAGATGTGTTATCATCATGGAGTAAAACATCCATTTGTCATTGTGCAGAAAATCATCTGTGAAATTTGATATTTTAAAGAAAACAGTTTCTGAGATATAATCCTTTCTCTCTTCAAAGCAAAAGAGTATCTGAAAAAAACATTNAACTATTCTATACCCAAAAAGAGACTTTCCCCTAAAACTCTTTTGGGACTGAGTTTTGAAATCTGCATATATCTCTAAATGCCTTATATCATGAGAACAATAAGTTTCAACAGTTTTATTTTCCAATATTTTACTATCTGTAAATTAAAATATAAAGAAGATTGTCACAAATTTTTCTATAAATACAATACAGCCATATATCTTAATTGGAACATAAGATAAAAACAGAAACTTTGCTTGGTGGGAAAGTTATACACCAAATATCTGCCCTTTTTTTCATAGTATTTCTATTTGACATTTATGCTTTTTATTCTGCTGCTTAACAGCTGGGATGGGGAAATGAAATGCAGCTAAAAGGCCCATTTGGTTTCTTGAATTAGGAGCATAGCAGGATGGCACTCCAGGGAGGCTGCACTGTTCCTCTAGAAAAGGAAGGTTGGCTGTGAGTGTACAGGTGTTGTTACCACTTCAGCTGTACCTAGCTGGCCTTCAGAAGAGAGGAGAAAGCCACATCTTACTGATGTTCTCAGACCAGAAAAACAAAGCTCACATCCCCACTGCAGACAGAAGTCCTGGGTTCATGTACCAGGCTCCTTAGTTTTGTCTTCCCCATTATGTGCTTGCCAGAGGATGGCGCTTTGGTTTGTCTGAGGGAAGAGCCTTCCATAGAGGAAATCATTTTTCTACCTGTGATTATCAGACCTGTTCATATTGGAAAGACACAGCATTTGATTTTTCTTGTCAAAATGAGATTGGACTATGTTTTATTGCTGCTGAAAAGAGGTGCAGGACTAAATGTCATGATGAGATTTTAAACTGATGGCTTCTACTCTTGTCTTAGCATTGAAACATCTTCTAAAAAATGAAGGATGCCATGGAAAAAGAAGTTAAAGTGAGCATCAGGACATGCTCAAGGTCTGTCTGTACCTGGATCTATGAGGTGCATAGATGTGATCAGAAAAATTACACATAGGAGAAGGGAAGGCAAATGTGACAGAAATTTGAACCTGTGAGGGGAACATTGGGCAGGCACTCGAGTGAGAAAACAAAGCAGGTAGTTTCCCCAAAATAGTTTTTTCTTTTTTAGTACAAAGCAACATTTAATAAGTTCTGTGTTCTAAGCCTGCAGTCAGACAATCCATAAGTACACACTATCTTCATGTGTAATGTGTATTCTGTTTCCTGAACTCAGAGAGCTCAACTATAGACAGAGCTAACATGTAAGCAGTAGCAATGATACACTGGAATTTACACTTTGTTAGCAACAGGAAGAGAGAGTTTTTGTTCCTCAAGAGTTTCAGACTTTATATATTAATGATGTATGACTGGGGAAATTTTCATAATGGAAGCTGCTTCTGAAGAAAGGAGAGTGAGGCTTCACTAAATCATTAGGAAGTGAGCACACTCAAGTTTATGTTTTAGAAAGACAACTATAGATGAAGCCTTGAAGCCTTGAATATATAGAAACAACACCAAAAAGATCAAGAGTATCCTATATATTCCAAGATGTATAACATGAATTTCTAATTGGTCTTATTAATTAAAACAAACCTGGAGCCAGGTATTGGGGTGAATGCTGAAAGATCAGAGAAGCAGAACAAGCCACAGCTAACCTCACCTCAACAGCTCCTCATCAGATCCCGTTTCCACGAATCTTCAGACTGAAAGCTTCTGAGTCCTCACCAGAATGACTCTCAGCTGAAATGCTCACAAGCCTCTAGTTCCTGGTCCTCATGCCTTATATACCATTCTGCTTCCTGCCATCACTTCCTGTGATTAAAGGCAAGTGTCTTTCCCAGGCAAGACATGAGATCTCAAGTGCTGGGATTAAAGGTGTATGTCACCATCCCAGGCCATTTCCTGTGTGGCCTTGAACTCAGAGATCCAGATGGATCTCTGCCTTCCAAGTAATAGGATTAAAGGAGTGTGTGCTACCACTGTCTGATCTCTATGTCTAATCCAGAGACTGTTCTGTTCTCTGACCCCAGATAAGTTTTGTTACAGCACAAATAAAATATCACTGCAAAGAGGGAAGGGGACTGGCCAACCACAGCAGTGACTGTGCGAACCAGGTGGACATAGGAATGTCATGGTGACCCAGGACGAATTCTAACTACTAGGACTACAGAGTAATAGTCCTTGGGGAGTGATTTGCTAAAGTAAATTTAGGAAATATTGCTACTTTATTTTATTATTTTATTCATGGCCCATATGAAAAATTGACAAGGCATCAGATATTCTTCCTAAATATCCTAAAAATATTCAAATATCTGTTCTTATATCCAAACTTTATGAACTGGCTGCAGAGATAGCTTAGCAATTAAGAATGTATATTGCCCTTCTAGAGGACCCAAGTTCTATTCCCAGCATTATTCTCACACAACTTGCTTGTAACTCCAGCTGCAGGGAATCCAAGATTTCTGGCCTTCATGGGACTTCACATACATACACTCACACAGAAATACACATTTACATAATTTAGCATAAGTCTAAAAGAAACATATTAGATAAGTACCATATATCCATAATTTTGCAAATGAGAAATTCTTGCCTAACCAAGATCCCAACNTCAGGAAGAACATAATTAATCAGAACCATCAGGCTCTAAATTCGGACCTCTAGCTTTTCCCCAAAGAATCTGTATGGCCAATGGGCAATCAATTCCCATTTGCATATTAATTCATCTGAATACTCCTAAAAAGTTTTAAAAAGTTCTATATTAGCATTGTTCCCATTATCCCAATAAAAGGGAATTATTCCATTCTATTTTTTTATCATACAATGCAAACTTCAATCATCTAACACATGTAGAAGTCTAATGTTTTCTAAGGTGTGTTCATAACTAGGTCATTAAAGAGCCATCTAAGTATTTAAAGTGAGAGAGATAGTGGTAAGGGTAATTTTTACAACAACAACAACAATAGATGGTAATAAACGCTTCCATCAGAGACTAGAATGGAGTGGTGGGAGACAAGGGGGTGGTATTAGAACTGTACCCTCAGATATAACACTGTGGGTCTNTTCTTCTGTCCTTTTAGTGAAAATAGATTCTCTTCAAATATAAAATATCCTGATTATGGTTTCTTCTCCTTTTATTCCCCCTAGCTCATCCTCATTTCTCCTCCTACTGGATCCATTCACTTTCAGTCTCTTGTTAGAAAAGAGAAGGCTTCTAAGAGATACCAACAAAACATAACAAATGAAAATAGAGTAAAATAAAACAAAAACTCTCATACAAAAGTTAGACTAGACAAACCAACAGAAGAAAAAGAGTCCAAGAGAAGGCACAAGACTCAGAAATTCCATAAACACAATAAACTGGAAGCCATTATATATACATATATATATATATATACATATATATACACACACATGCTTCCTACAGACGGTGTCCCATATGTGGAGTGTCCATCTCAGGAGACATTCAGTAGTTCTAGGTCATAACATCTTTGTCAAGGTGTTCCTTTCTTCGTCCTGTCTGCCTTGCTTTCACCCAAGTTTCCGCTGGCTAGTATTAATTGAGNACCTACTGTATGCACCTGGTGATTNTTCATTCATTTCTTCCTAATCNGTGCAGCCCTTTAGGGGTGTGTACTACCATGGGTTTCATTCTTTTTATGGTGCATTCACTGCACAGGTCTAGGCCTCTGACCTGGTAAGAGCCANCCTTGCAGCTAAGGGAGCTCTGTTTCTTGTGTCTCCACAGCTCAGGGAGTTCTTTTCCAGTGTTCTCACCACCAGATGAACAACTTGTAGTCGCAACNCAGTCTCTGTGAGTTCATATGAGCATCAGATATGTTGATTTAGAGGACCTTATTTTCTTGGTGCCACCACCCCAATTCCCTCTTGCTACTATACTCATTCTGATTCTTCCAGGGGTTTCCTGAGCTCTGAGCATACTCTGTTCTATTTTAAAATAAAAAAAAATAGGAATAGGAAGAAAAATAAGGCTTAAATCACACTATGATACCAAAAGAAATCACAATTTTGTAGATCTAGTTAGTAAAGCAAAAGTTTATAAGAACTCTAATTTTCAAGTGTGATATTGTGCTTGCCCTAACCTTGTTTTGTTATACTTCCTTTCCTTTCCTTTTCACTCTTATCCAGTCAGTCATCACTGTGAACTNAGAGGAAGATCCAGGGAATACTCAGCTTGGTCTTTCTTTGGGGTTGGATGAGTGAGGATATGAAGCAAGAAGNNGTGAAGGAAAGTTGGGTTCTGTATGAGATTTGCAGTTTAAAATTATCAGGTACAGGATTATATATTTAGTCCTAGTTCTTCCCAGTTACCCTGTGAGATAGGTCNTACTGTTAGCACCATATCATGGAAGGGGAAACTCAGGCAGAGAGAGGCAGGTGGCTAAGCCTTGGCAGTGGGTGATTGTCAATCAATGGTTAATTTCTGGAATGTTTAAAAATTATTTCTTGCTTATGTTTTATAGGCATTGTGTATGCATAAACGTGCTATTTTTATGTTGATTTTGTTGGGTGTGTTGAGATTATAGAGACTATAACTACCCCATCACTGAGAATTACAAATATGAAATCANAATTCTAACCCAGGCAAGCTGATTGCAGAATGCATGTTCTTAATAGTTCCACCAAATACTAGCACTGCATTTCCCCAGAGAAATACTCAAGGCAGAGAAAGTGGCATCACAAGAGAATCTGTGGAATGCTTGACTCAAACCTAACAGAGTATTTTATTGCTCTGTCTCTGTGCAAAGACTGGCTTCATTGATCTAACTGTTGCTATGCTTTGTACAGTTTCACAAAGACTATTGAATGAATCACCGAGCAACTGAGTGAAGTCTTGTTCTAGTAAAGAGTGGCTTTCTTCTAATTGTCATGACAATTGTACCCCAAACACTTCTGTTGTGCTTTCCTGTACCTCTGGGGCACAGCGTGGGTCCAAGTTCCTACTGGGGTGTGGACATACAAACCTAAACTTGGTCCAGAGTCCCTCCTATCTCCTTTAGCTTGCCCAGCCCTGAGAATATCTGAATTTTTTCACCATGGTAACATTATATGTTTCAGTATATTTTCATGGATTCTCACATTTGATTTTAGCAACCAGTGCTGTAGGAAGGTTATAGTGATGTTCTCTAAGATGCTCAGGAAAGAGGTTCTCAGTGAGTGACCGAGTAGCCTATGCGGAGAGCTTAACCTCCACAGCTCTCACTAAGTCAGTATATACCAACTCCATGCTAAACCCTGGCTTGAGCACCATCCAGCAGAACTTTCACAACTAGAGTCCCAGGAAAGCAGGAACCCAACATTTCCACAAGGGAAGGAACACTCTTCACCAGTACAACTGAACCAATTCTCCTAGGTTGCACTTTGTACTCCTTAATACTCAGATCAGACAGGAAGCTGATTCCTCATTGACACTGCTGTTCTGAAGAAAGCAAGCAGGTGAACAAACAGCAGAGCAGTGTGTGTTTTATCAAGAGTGCAGACTCAGGTCCTACAAACTGTTTCCCAGCTCTTAGTAATGCCGCTTGGCCTGTCTGTTTGGACATCTCACAGACATACTGAAAGCATTGTCCTTGACATGCATGGCATAAACCACAGAGGAAGTTCTATATGAGAAAAAAAAAACTATCAACATTATTAGTTTACATTTTTCTTTCTACAGAGCATTGAA
>LZPO01087961.1:15002-43879 GCA_001675575.1 Neotoma lepida | reverse complement strand
TTCTGAACCTCAGGATTTTAAATTATATCTGCAAAGACCATGTGTTCCAAGCAAGGTCACATTCATCAATTAGGGAGGAAAGGTGGATGTGTGGATACTGAGGTCACCATTCAACCTACCTTAGTAACTCTCTTATAAGTAGTTCTCAGTAAGGTAGGAGTTGAGGTGATTTTCCTCAGCTTGTGGTCACAGCATGTGCAGAACAGTGTGTGAACAGAGACATCCCTATGAACAGATGTAGCACACTGAGGACTGAGTGAGCAATCCCTAGAACAGACACAATGAATGGAAGAACTCAGTAGTGGATGCCCAAATCAGACACAGTATACACAGGGACTGAATGATGGATCCCCATGAATAGACATAGCACATAGGGTACTGAGTGATGGATCCCGAAAAACAGATACAACACAAAGGGAACTGAGCAATGGATCACTGGCCTTCCCCACCTGACTGAGTTCCAGTATTTTCCAAACTGGTTGCTGGAGGCTGGTCATTTAATGGCAAGGAAAAGCAGTAACCAGTATCCAAATGGGGAGAAGGCCATGAGCCTGGCTCTATTCACAGGACACATGGTGATCTAAGCAGAACTTGCAAAGGATTAGCAGATAAACTCCTGAAACCAGTTAGCCAGTTTGCTGGATTCATTAGGTGCTAGGTGAGTAAACAAAATGCTGTTTTGTTTACAAAATTCACAATCATTCAGATCAACCTTTGTTACTCTAGGGAAATGGGATTTTTTTTTAACTGGGACCTGTAAGATGCTTTGGGAGAAGAGGATGAAAACACAGAAGAATGCCTCTGTGTTCTCCAGAGGACGCAGACAACTAAAAAACTCCAACTCTCAGCTTAATATGACTGCTGTGAAAACTCTACTTTGGACTGGTGGATGCTCAGTGACAGAGTATTTACCTGGCATGATTGAATCCTAGGGCTCCATTCCCAGCACTTTACAAACATTTCTCCAAGGTTTTAGAGGGATAGAACCAANTATTTCTAAATGATTTTGGAAATATGAATAAACCAANTATCTAAAGTGATGTTGAGGGGGAAAGTATGTGTCAGGGGGCAGGGGGGAAGAAGGTGTCTGCCCAATGTGAGGTTTTACCTCATGGCTCCAGTCACCAATGGGACATTGGTGGGAGGGGACACTTGGATCCCTGAACTGGAATAGATACCCCAGTAGGAACTAGTAGACAGGCTCCCCACACCTTGAGGTTTTAACAGTACAGAATCTGTCCAGGAAAAATAATAACCCTTCTCATAACTGAAGATGGAACTATGGGCATGCACAGGCCAAACAGGAATATCTCTTCTCAGACAACAAACATTTAAACCTATAATCAAGCTATGAATGTTTGGAGGGAGCAAGGAATCTGTCTCACACTAAGAAATAATCCCTTAGACTTGTCCTCCCAAATCCAATTGTTGCTAAAAATAGGTAAGCACACTCCAGAAATGAGAAATGTTTACTGAATGAAAGATCACATGCAAATGTAGAATGACAAGCTATATACTAGAAAGAGGTGTTTGTAAATTGAGTACCTAATAAATACAAAAAGGACTTGACATCTGGGACTGGAGAGATGATGTAGCAGTTAAGGGCACTAGCTGCTCTTCCAGAGAACCTGGGTTCAATCTTCAGAACCCATATGGTGACTGAAAATTGTTTGTAACTCCAGTTCCAAGGGATCTGCTGCCCTTTTCTGCTCTTTGGTATCCTGCATGCATGTACAGCACACAATTAAACTCACACAACCACACACATACACATAAAAGTAAAAGACTTATTTACTTTTTATTTAAAAGATGAATTTTAGAAAAAAATTAAAAAGAACTTGCCATCTCAGTGGTAAGTACAGGCTGTGAGTACACACAGTTAGAAAGTAGGCGAGTGATAGAAACACAAAAGAAAGTGTGTGATGACTGTATGAAAAAGTGGTCAATATGGCTACTTATTGAGGAATGTAAGTTGAAATAAAGTGAGATATTATAAGACATCTGAACTAGTAAGTCAACAAATAAAAGTGAGAACACAAGATACTGCCAGACATGCAGAGAAAAGGGATGGATTGACCACTGCTGAAGGGAAAATGGAACAGCTGCTCTTGGAAGCAACTTAGAGTTTTGTTCTACAATCTAAATATTCAGTTATGCTGAGAACCAACAGTTGCCATCTGGATATTTGTCTCAGAAAAACGAGTAGTTGTGATCACATAACAGTATCTCACTGAGAACAAGGTTTGTAGTACTTTCACTCATGACTGAAAGCTGGAATCTACTCACATCGTTTAAAAGACTACCCAAGCTGTGCCCATTGCAAAGAACACTCTACTCAGCAATAAAAAGAATAAGCTTGAAACACCAAGAGAGAACCCCAGAGAGTTGCTGACCAAACAAATGCCAACCCCAAAGGCTCCTTGCTGTAAGATACATTTGCATAATTTATGAAATGATGAAATGAGAGAAAGAGACACCAGTCTGGTAGTGGCCAGAGGCTTGTGGATGTGCAGAGGGCTAGGAACACAAGCAAGATGGCTGCAAATACCCAGTAGTTGGAGTTGTGCACCTGTGGCTATCTCTGTACCGTTTCCATATGATAGGATGCTACATTGTGTTGAGTCTTACAGCTGATCATGACTATTGTCATCGGAACTCAAAGATCATTTAAGGACCCTATCATGAGTGCAGTACTACGCGAAGACACATAAGGATGAAGGTAGTCACATGTCAATAGCCACCTACACAAGTCACTGGAGTAAACCTACCAGTGCTGAGCTCTCATGTGCGCATGTGAAAATACTCTGCTTTGGACGTGGGCATGGCAGTGGCTTCCTCAGGTGGTTTTGATGAGGAACATCTCCTTCCCATTGAGATCAAGAGAGGAAAGTATTAGTACACTCCATGCATCTAACCTCTCTAATTAAGCCAAGGGGATCAAGCCAGTAAACAGCACCCCTCCATGGCCTCTGCATCAGCTCCTGCCTCCAGGTTCCTGCCCTGTTTGAGTTCATGTCCTGACTTCCTTCAGTGATGAACAGTGATATGGAGCATAAGTCAAATAAACCTTTCCTTCCCCAAGTTCTTTGGTCATGGAGTTTCATCACAGCAATAGTCACCCTAAGTAGGACACAGGCACTCCCAGAGCTTTAGGGAAAACCAACACAGATTCAAGATTAAATAATACATTCCCAGTGTATATATATGTGTGTTTATGTATGCTCTTGTGTACACATTTAACAATGAAATTTTAGTTCTCTTCCTTCCCTGCTATAATCAATTTACACACACACATACACTCACACACACACCCCACACACATGAATGCATATGCTTGGGTTATTTCCTGGGGCCAGCAAATCTATTATTTTCAAAGTGAGNCCTCCTCTACTCACTGTTTTGTGTAAGGAAAATGACAGAGGTGTTTCCACAGCTCCCAGAACATTCCCCTTTTCTGATGACAGCCAGAGGTCATTCCTGTTCTTTCAGTTTGCATTTGAGTAGACTTTTCCTCAGCTCACCAGGTGTGTGGTTCCGTGGGCCCGGCAGTCTCAGGCAAACTTTCCTTCCTTCTTGTGACCAACATGCCCTTCTAGATCTCCCTGGCTAGTTCTGGGTACCAGTTTCCAAAGATTTATACTTGCCGTGCTTCTCCCTCCGAAGCTGGCTTTCATATCCTTTGTATTGACTTTCATATTTTCTAGAGTTGACTACAATTTCTGTAAGATCTTAAACATATAATTTTTAGTGTCTTCATCCTGAAAATGAGCACAAGGGCAGCCAAAGGCAGTTTTAATGTTTTCAATTATTGCATTAAGATGCCTACCATCATAGTAAAACTTTACATAGACTTTAGTGTCCTTTTTATAAGTACAGCACAGAAGCAACCTGTAAATGGCTGGCATTGGTCTTTTTAATGCAATGCAAAATCCAATTAACAAAGAACTGGCTGTGGAAACAGGAGTTACCTATGAATGTTCTCAGTCATGGGATATGTGTTAGTTACTGAAGTTTTATGACCATGTGCAGAGGATAGAAGCCTTCTTCAAGTGTAATAAAGGATTTTATGTGTGCACGACACAATGGAGATTAGAACAAGAAACTCAAAGTCTTAACACTACAGCTTGTGCNTCAAAAGAATCATTGAAAGTATGAGAAAAGAGTGAGACTTTAGAATGAAAAACATTCTAGCCAGAATAAGCTCACAGTAGATATACTTATAGCCTTTAAAACATGATTTTGTTAAGCAGGCCTGGTTGTGCATATATTTAACCNCAATACTCAGGAGGCAGAGGCAGATCAGTCTCTGTGGGACTGAGGCCAGCCTGGTCTATGTGGAGAATTTGAGAACATCTGGTGCTATACAAGGAGACCCTGTCACAAAAAAAAAGAAGGAAAAAAGAAAAAATGTGAAGCAAATTTTCTTTAAATCTAGATTAGCTTTAGCTTAGGTTTGTGTCTTAGTTACTTTTCTGTTGCTGTGATAAAACACCATGACTAAGGCAACTTACAGAAGGAAGGGTTTATTTGGTTCCAGAGGGATCAGAGTCCATCACTATCACAGCCAGGAAGCATGGCAGCAGGCAGGCATGGGGACTGAAGCAGTCAGTTGAGAGCTCCCATCTAAACTGCAAACAGAAAGAACATTCAAAATGATGTGTCTTCAATCTCTCAAAGCCCGCCCCATTGACATAAGCCCACATCTCCTAAACCCTGCACAGAGCCTAGTGACTGGGGACCAGGAATTTAAATGCCAGAGCCCATAGTGGTATAAAGGACAGCTCATTCAAACCATTGCAGTTCACACAAAACTTGCTACGATTACTACACAGAGCTATGCAACCCCTCCCTCACACATATCTGTAGCACCGTGGAAGGCCTGCATTCCAGAAGGTCAAAGGTTATACTGCGTCAGACCTCCTTATCTGAGATACTTGACACAGNTGAATCTGAACATGCAGCTTGAAGTCAATCTCCTTAGATTCCACCCAGGTTACCAAATCAACAGGGAAAGAAGAGTGGAGTGGAGTTCACGTGGCCCCCGGTNGAGGGTGACACATGTCTATATCAAGCCACAGCTTTTGTGGTGCATGCTCCTGGCAGACCAGTCTCTTACCTCAGGGGCCTGCAACACAAACATAATTCCCTATTACAGACATACGTGTGCCTACCTAGGCAGTGCAAAAACTGAGTTTGAAAGTTTATACCTTCATGGTCTATGAGACTGAAGATATAGACATCTNACCTGAGATTCTGGGATCCAGCACACCATCATGTGGTCCTCAGAGGAAATAAGCAGTGCAGATATAACCCTGCACTGACCTTAGCTCTGACTACACCAGTGAGAGCATCGAATTTTTGTTTTAGTGAAAGCATACTCCCATGAAAAACAAATGCAGCATTCTAGGCTTGTAGCCAAATTCCCCACCCCAACACCATACTTAAGCATGATTACTTGACGTTTTAGCAAGCCCAGGCCACCGTCACAGTAATCTACTGTATCCAGTGAAGTTACTGTCATGACAGACAAGGTCTTTGCTGTGGGAGGTTGTGCTGGTTCGGGGGCACTGTCATGCTTCATGCACAGCCAGCAGCAGTGATGTGAACCACATCCGCACAGTGCCAAAAGGACCGGGCAATGGTCCCAAAAGATGGGATGGTTATCCAAGAACCAAAAGATGGAACAGTTATCTGAAAATGTTGAGAGGAAATGTGTGACTTCTGAGATTTTTGAGTGAAAGCTGCAGGAAAATGTGGATCTGAGAGCAGGTGGGGGCATATGCACAAGGAGCTCCTGGGTCCTTCAGTCTTTCTCCCAGCAGGAAACTGAAGCTGGCTGTGATTGGTTTTTTTCACTGCTCAGTAGCATCCTCTATCCTCTGTGGTTGAAGGGCAAGGGGCAGCATGCATGAGGTATCAACTCTACATCTGAGGAGAGATGGCAGTCAAGTAGCAAGTGAGCAGAGCTGGATACGCACTCTCCAGGGCATTGCTTGCTTGTGTCAGAAAGCGAGAGGGTGAGAAGCTATGATGCCGGCAGCATAGAAACACCTTGGTCTGACGCAGTAGGAGACAGTTGCTACAGCTTTGTAAGAAACAAGTATTCTTAATTCTTTAAGGAAACACCTGCTGAACAGCTGAAACAATGCAATATCTGCAGCCTGTTAATTAAAAACCCGGTAGCAACAAGGGTAGAATTTTAAAACTCATCTAGGGAATGTCATTTAAATGTACTGATTTTGTTATAAGTTAGAAACCCACATGGACTAAGTTGTTGTTAGTTGTTAGGCAGTACTGGGAATTGAACCCAGGACTCCACCCATGCTAGGNCAGGTGCTCTACCACTGAGATACATCTCTGGCCCTCTTTTTCTGTTTTGTTTTGAGATAGAATCTTCTACATTACCCAAGCTGGCTTTGAATTGGCTCTGCAGCCCAAATAGCTCATGAACTTGTGATCCTCCTGCTTCAACCTCCCAAGTAACTGGCAATACAGGTCTGTGGTACCAGGCCAGGCTCTAGATGAACTGTTTGTGGTGAATAAAATGATATCACCCTAGTATATTCCCCATGTTATGCAGAAATGATGTTACTATGTAAGAATGGACAGGTGAGGGTATGGCATGATTTAAGAGTCCCTACCGGCAAGTCCCCCTCATCCCGAAGCCAGATCTGAGGTTATCTGATATTGCTGGGGCTTAGAGTAATTGCTAATTGTATATATGACCATGATTGAACATAGTCTTAAGGTTTAGTTCCATTCATTCAGTACTTAAAAATGAATAAGTGTATGTCTGTGTGTGTGTGTGTGTGTGTGTGTGTGTGTGTGTGTGTATGCATGTGTGTGTGTGCATGGTGAATGAATATGTGGGTGGGTGTACTCACTTGTACATGTACATGGGAAAGACTAAAGATAGAAATCTGGTGTCTTTCTCCATATCTGTACACCTTATTTTCTTAGGCAAGGTGTCTCATTGAACCAGGAGCTCACCAATTTGTTTAGAGTAGCTGACCATCACACTCACAGGGTCCCACTGTCTCTGCATCCCCAGAGACAGGATTAAGATGTGCATTTCTATGCATAATGTTTTTTTAATGTAAGTTCTGGGAATCCAAATTAATGTCTTCATGCTTCACACAAAACCCTTTACCTACCAAACTGTCTCTCCTTTACTGAACACCTGTATCACCTGTATTCAAATAACTTTCCCAAGTTCTTCTGGAATCAAAGACATCCAAGAAAGCTGTGGATAGATATTTCCACTGACAAGGGAGACTAGTCGTAGGACACACAGGAGTGTTGACCACACAGGATGGCCCTCAGCACTGAGTTGTGTTCACCCAACCTGGTCCCACCATACCACTGACAATGGAAATCAAACAACAGAGGGTATGGACAGGCCATGATTTAATGGGATAGGCACTTCTCCGACTACACTTCTACATATCCAGGGTGAAAGCCCTCATCCATGCTTCCACTTAACCACAGTGACAGCCCATAGCCATGCTCTGCCATATCTACAGTGACAGCTGTCAGCCACATTTCCACATATCCATAGTGACAGCTCCCGCTTGACTAGTCAGTAGAACCCAAACATGCTATGCTTAGGAAAGCATTATTATATATTATGCTTACCTGTCATCGTTTGGGTGATGTTTAAAATTCAAGTGTGTAACAACTACCCCCCTTTATAGAAGTGGTTTCAGGAATCCATCATATCCCCAGACTCATTTATCTCTGCCTTCTGGGTTGTTTTCTTTCTATTTATTCCAGAGCACTTAGTCCTCTCTCATGAACAAGGTGCTGATTTCCTGAAGTGCTTATAAAGACCACCTTTTTGAAGCAGAATTGACAGGTGTTAAAAGCAGTTGATGCCAAGAGGCAATGATTCCTACACCTCTCAAATCAAATATTATTATATATCAAAGCTAGACTTGTAATTGGCATTTTTTTTCATAATTATTCACATGAAACTAGAGGGTACACTCCAAATACTACAACTGGATTTATTTAATACAACTAATATTTTAATTTCCCATCTGTCACTTAGAAATTTTTCAATTTGTCCAAGTCTCAATCTGGGCCAATAGGATAAAATTTACTATGTTTCACAGAATATGAGTATGATAAAACCTGCAGATAAACACAATCTTTGACCTTGTTGCAAAACACTGAATTGTTATTTAAAATACTGTTTTAAATCTGCCACTCCAGGCTGGAGTTTTCCATGACTTGATGGCTGGAGAACCACTCTCTCAAGTGAGTGTGTGTCCATCAGAAGAGGGAGGTGTGGTTAAGATACACATGCAAACACTAAACTCTATCGGGGTCATTAAAGTGATTTTGAAGATGGCGTGGGCTACAAAGATGCTGATGAAAAGAAATCAGGTTTTGGTGGAGAGGAATAACAGGGACCATTTATTGTTGCATGCTATTAAAAATTGCTAAGAAAGATGTGGTCAGTGTTGTATGACAAAATATGGTAGGCTGTGCATATACAAATTAGGTTCATGCAGCCATTCCATGATACTCATGTATTTCACAATATCATATATATATATATATATATATATATAAAACTAGGCCACCATATATAATAAGATTTTCATTAACTGAAAGATAAAATGTAGGTAATGGTAAAAATATTAGTGGGGAATGGTCTTGAAGATCACCTACTAAGCTCCAACTGTCTTGAGTAGGTGCTAAAAATGTGAAAGTTCTAAAGACAATGTTGCTGTACAGCTAGAATGGATATAAAGCCAGAGACAAGGAAAATAGAAACCCCATGGCAGGAATGAGTGTGAGCTGTAGTCACAGGGGATTCCAGTCACCTGAGCAAGTGGCATCTAAGTAGAATCTCCATAGATAAGTGTTCATGNCACAGGACAGAGTGGCTGAGTTGTGGGTCTGAGGAGAGTTGACACTGTAGGGGTCTGAAGTGCATTTTCCTCATCTCCACCTGGAAGGAAAGGACAGAGCTTAGAACACAGGCAGAAGGTGACGGCAGAATCCAGAGCACAGAGGGCTTGCATTCTGTGAGAAACATGTAGCAAGGATGAAGTAAGGGCCATGAGCGTATCTTTCCAGTTGGAGTCATCATTGGACTTGATGTTTTGGCCNTAGCATAAGGAGTAGGTTGANGACATGGGTGAGACAATTTGTGTGGACACAACGAGGATGGAAAACTGTGGACTAGGACTAGGGAATGGCCTAGACATGTGACAAGAAGCAATGTGGTATGTTTGGGACTGTCACAGCTGTAGACAAATCTTATGTAGTGTGTTTTGAAGCAGTAGGATAAGACTTAGTGACCCATGNTTGGATAACACAAACTTCTTGGGAAGTTTCAAAATAATCACTTTAGCTTGTATTAATCATGGGGAAGCTAAGATGGGTGAGGCATACAACTGCTATTGAAGTCTTAACCTGTGGTTTCGGGAAGCCAAGGACACAAAACTGGAAAGGTCACTGGCCTAATTTCAATCTTTTCTCTGTATGCATCAATATTAATTAAAGTCCTTTGGTTTTTAAAGCAGCTTGGAGCCAGACTGGGTGGAGGAACCAACCCCTCTACCTTGTCACAGATGGCTCATCTATACCACTGCCAGAGGTCCCTGTAGAAGAGGGTGATTGATTTCAGATATTTATCCTACTTTTGGGAAATGCAGGCTATATGAAGAAACATGGAAGGAGCTGATCCTGCTGCTTCATGGAGAGCTGTAGGAAATCAGTTGTATTGCCACAAATGTTGATGCTCATACTTTGAGATATTACATTCTTAGTGAAAATAACAGAACAATAAACACTCNTCAACCTAAGTACAGTTACCTACACATAAATCCACTTTAAGGTGCAAAGTATTGCAAGTTAAAGTGCATTCAATGCATAATCTCATTGGAAAGTCAAGCACTCAAATTGAGACACTGCAAACCCATTGTTTCTTAACTCAAGATAGAGTAACTGTCATGAGTTGGTACAGAAGCAAATTCCCAAGTAAGTGGCCAATTTAATAAAACAAAAAGGGCACACTTCTAATTAAAGACCCATGTCTACAAACAATAAAAATGGAAAAAAAAGGAGGATCATATTCTTTACTGACTGTAATCAGAAATACTTATAGCCTACAATAGTACCTGAGCTGAAAAGAAAGAAGAGGCCAGGGGAAGGAAATGTACAAGGGAAAGTATCAGTCTCTGTGACTCTACAGGGGCCTTTATGTAGAGACTGTTTCTCAGAGCAGACAAGTTAGGGGACATGGGCAAGCTTCAGGAGTTTCCTCCATGACAGTATATTGTAGGACAGGAGATCTTGAGAAGAGAGATCTATGTGAATGTCTCCTTCTGAACAGCACACCTCCAGTGTGGCTGATCGAGAAGAAGTGTGGCCAAGGTTGGTCTGTCCCAGCTGTAGACAATGCTCAGATCCTGGGAAGCAGGGCCCCTTTCTTGTGACCCAGAGCAGCGTAGGTGTGTTGAATGGCATCAGTATTGATCATACAGCTTGATAAGTAATCTTCTGTCCTCCAGGTGAAGCATTAGGCCACAAAATAGGTGCTTATAACCCACCCATTCCGTGCCTTCCGGCCACCCACACGCTTCATAGTAGAGAACTAGTCCAGGAAAAGCTTCCTGCTTAGAAAGTAAGAAGGAGAAAGATCAAGTGAGAGCCTTCGCTGAACAAGAGACTGACTGCACTTCATTCATTCCCATGGCCTCACCAAGGACCACATAATCACCATTGAGCCTGATGTTCTCAAAAGTCCCACTTTATCCTCTTATATGATCATCAACTCTTTTTCATACCCTGATGGGAATGTCTTTCTAAAAATGTGTTGCTCTGATTGGTTGATAAATAAAGCTGTTTGGCCAATGGTGAGGCAGAGTAAGGTTAGGCGGGAAATTCGAACTAGGGGAAGAGAAGCAGAGAGCAGAGCTGGGCAGACGCCATTCTGCCATCCAGAAAACAACATGTAACAGCGCACAGGTAAAGCCACGAGGAACACGTGGCAACATAGATTTATATAATGGGTTAATTTAAGATGTAAGAGCTAGCTAGTGAGAAGCCTGCCAGGGCCATAGTTTAAAAATGATATAAGCCTCTGTGTGTTTATTTGGGTCTAAGCGGCCATGGGAGCTAGGCGGGACAGAGATTGAGACCAGACAAACTTTCGCCTACAATACCCTGTTCAGATAGTGTCCACTTCACTTTTATCATCTCTTCCAATTAGTATCTTTTGGTATTCCATAACCGTTGTCTTTGCCAGGGTTCCCCAGAGCACTGGAACCATAGGATGCCTGGGCATAGATGAGGAGGAGAGTCTGGAGGATTGATTCATAAGGGGTTCTACACCTTCATCTGCAAACTGTTGACCCAGAAAACCCACCAGAGTCATGAAATCCAAGGTCTGAAAACAAGAGGATTTATGCTTCAAGTCCCCAAGTTTAAAGGTCCAAGAGGCAGGATCACTGATGACCAAAGGCAGGAGATGGTGGAGGTCCTGGCTCTAAGAAAGAGAGTTATAGTTCTATATGTGTTTGTTATATTCTGTCCCTTTGTGGACTGCATGATGTCAGCCCATAAGAGCATGGATAGATCTCCTCTTTCTCTCTTCTTCTTCCTTCTCTTGTTCTTTCCCCTCCTGTTCTTTACCTCTCCCTCGCCATATTTCCCCTCTTCCTCTTCCTCTTCCTCTTCCACCTTGTTCTCTTCTTCCTTCTTAGGTTTTTTGTTTGTTTTTTTTAAAGATAAGTTTTAGCCCTACAGCCCAGATTTCCCTGAAACTCACAAATATCCTTCTGCTGCAGTTGTCTGAAGGCTATGAGTATAGGTACCCAGCTCCAATGCAGGTCCTGTGACCAACTTCTTCATTTTCCATTCTCTCCTCTCTACTCCCATCATTCCTAGCTGTTGAGAACCATTCTTCCTTACTGGCTAAGGAACTATACAGCATTTCACAGTCCAGTCTGAGTGACACACAAAAGCGGGCATCACAGCCTCAAAGTTGACAGGATGAAGACACATGCCAGCTTCCCAATAATCACTTGCTGGTAGCACAAGAGACCACTGCTTCCCTTTGTAATGCATAAAACAATATTTCAGTAAAATGTGCCGTCCTCTAATGGTGCGCTCAGGGAGCTCTTGTCAGTAGACTGTCTCCTCACAGCTCTCCCCACAGGCCAGTCCCATTATCCAGAAGTGCAGATCAGTTAGGAAAGGCTTGTCAAACAGGACGCCTATGAAAAGGACCTATCCCAATCTGGTTGAGGGTTCTTGTATGAGGGAGAACAGCTCATGGCACAGGCTGGCCTTCAGCAGCTGTCTATAAACACTCTTTCTTTTGTGTAAGTCCTTTAGCAATTTTCTAGGATGTCATTTTTAAAAAGTTACAGTTTGTATATTCTTAAGGGCCAAACTCTTATTTTCTGGGGCTCTGAGTTTGTACGGCCATGATTGGAATATAAGCAAGAAGGGATCCTCTGTGGTCCCAGCTGTTGTCTTCCTTTCCGCTAGGCTACAGCCTTAAGAGCTCTTTGCTGTTTGCACAAGGCCTGGGGACTCTTCCTCAGCTCATGTGGATGCTAACCAAATGGATTAGGCTGAACCCGAAGGCCTCATTTTAACCAGTTCACAAGAGCAAATGTTCTGTTTTCAAATACTGATTTATTCTAAGATACTGGTGGAGAGAATGTCCACACGGGAACACTGGGATGCCAGGAGCATGGTTTAGCTGACCCACCAGGCCATCAAGNGGTATGGAACTTTATTCCCAGAGAAACACTTGTACTGGTGCCCTGTGTTATCAGGGGAGTGGAGAGCAATATGTTTGAATAAGATGACATTTTATGAAGACACATCTCTAAAGGATACATGTGGAAAAAGGCAGCCACCCNAGCTCTGTAGACACAGACTGATGAAGACCCTGTGGGCAGACTGACAAAGCTGCTTCTCTAGAAATCATCTGGGCATGCTCAGATACATAGTCAATTTTATAGTTTGGTGCTCAAAGGTGAGGCAGAGAAAAATTGAAAAAAATTAACCTTGAAAAATGTTCAAATTCTGCATAGCTACATCCTTACTTTATTCATGACATAATTTCAATACAACAAGCATCAGGTAGCTGTCCTACTGCTCACAGTAGGTGTGGGGTGGGCATCCTACTACACATACTAAGTGTGGGGTGGGTGTCCTACTACACACAGTAGGTGCTGTCTCTTATACACATCTAGATGTGTATAAGAGACAGGCTGCTCACAGTAGGTGTGGGGTGGGCATCCTACTACACATACTAAGTGTGGGGTGGGTGTCCTACTACACACAGTAGGTGTCAGGTAGGGGTCCTACTACACACAATAAGTATGGGGTGGGCATCCTACTACATACAGTAGGTGTGGGGTAGGCATCCTACTATACACAGTAGGTATGGGATAGGTATCCTACTACATGTAGTAGGTGTGAGGTAGGTGTCATNCTGGACGCAGCAAGTGTGAGGTAGGTATCGTATTGAATACAGTAGACTCCAGGTAGGTGTTTTCCTGTATAAGGTTCAGGAAATGTCTTTAGCATATTCAGTAGAGCTGATTTAGTCACATATTCAGAAGAAAAGGCAACTGTCTCAGTAAATCCACAACANCTGACTCTGCAAATGAATAAAATGTATATTCAGTGGTCACCTTAGTAAACAGAAAAAAATTCAGCAAATTAAGTCAGTCTAGGAATGAAAAATATCACATTTTCTCTTATTCCCATGTCCTTGACTTTGTAGAGACATAAAAATCATGGGTGAAAGGGTGACAGAAAAGTTGAGTTAGAAGTGTGCTGGGGAAATGGGAGGGCAGTGCTGGGGTGCTGGGGTGCTGGGGTGCTGGGGTGCTGGGGTGCTGGGGTGCTGGGGTGTTCAAGGGACATTATATACCCACTCAAAAATGGCTTTATGTTACCCTGTACAGTAAAAATTGAAAACAAAAAATAGGAAAAAAGAGAGTACACTTTTCCCTGTCAGTGAGCACACTGGTCCTACCTTAGATGAAGCCCTGTGTTCTTCNTGTGTGTCAGAGGCAAAGGGTTGGGTGAGTCAGAAACAAATCTGGATGAAGGGCTCCATGCTTCTCCAAGCCTGAGAAAGCAATGNAGAGTGGATGCCTCTATCCAGGGCTTCCTCTGCCCAGAACAGGAATGGCAGGAAGTAGCTTATCAAACCCGTTCCTCAAATTAAAACTGGTATTTTAAATCTGTAGCATGTNTCTTTCTCTTCTCTGTCCCAAGGTCCATGACAGTACAAATGTACTGCAGGTTAACCACTTAAATAGTGCCTCAGAATTGCCATTTAGCACCCAAGGACAGCCTCAGCCCTAGCTGGTTTTACCACAGAATTAGGACAACATGAAGAAGTGGAAGAAGTGGTGATTGTTTTTATTTATGATTCTCGGANTCACTCTATTTTTTTATTGCTTCATATTGTGGTATTTTTATCTGCCTATGTCAAAATCCCTCCGGTTATGTTGATAGATTTCTTTCTAAAATAGCATTTGTCTTTATTTGCCATGAATTATCTTCCGACTGATTCTAAGGAGAATCATACATTAATTTCTATTCTTCCAAAAAACTAAACTAAACANGAGTTACCACATGCATTAAAGGTACAGCAGCTGAAGATTTCTGAGATACTAGGAGGCATTCCTATCTGAGAAGCTTCCCTCCCATTGAATGATAATTTTGATTGAATTTAAATTCTGGGTTTTTATTATTCATTCATTCATTCATTCATTCATTCATTCATTTCACTGACTCTTGGAGGTAGAAGCTATAAGTGCTCACATGAAGTCCATCAGAAGGGCTGATTCCCTCCGGGTCTGTAAAGCTCTGACATTAAGATCCCAGGCTCTTAAAGAGGAGGGACTGACCAGGAATGGCCTTTACAGAGGAAGGGGNGGGGATAGAGGGACCTGGANTGAGTTTCTAGAAAGGTTGGAGGCATATTTTTTTCATGGATATTTTGGGGGTTAATGCACTTNTTTGGCATCTTTTGTGCATGTGTTTCTGTTGGGGAAGTNTACACATCTTTACATATGTAGGTGTGAGGTGGACATCCTACTACACACAGTAGGTGTGGGGTAGGTGTCATTCTGGAGACAGCAGGTGTGGGGTAGATGTTATATTGAATACTGTAGACTAAACGCTATTTTAGAAAGAAATCTATCAACGTGTGTGGAGGTCAGAGGTCAGCCTGGGCATGTTCTTCAGAAGATTTTCCTAGCACTCAATTTCTCTCTATTCTCAAGAGGCCTGGATTTCTTGAGGGGGGGAGTTGAGAGGGGGAGGCTGGGGGTGCAAGAGGAGGGAAAAGGGGGATCTTTAATTGGTGTGTAAAATGATGGAAAATTTTTCTTAAAAAAAAAGAAAGTATCCATATTGGTTTTTAAGGTGAAGTGTCTCCCTGACCTGCAGCTCACTGACTAGGTTTGGCTTGTTGGCCACTAAGACCAAGGAATCTCTGTCTTCACCTTCTTGGTGCTGGGAACACAAGTGTGGGATACCACACATGGCTTTTCTAATGTGTGTGCTGTGGATCCAAATTCAGGTCCTGAAGTTTGCACAGTAAGCATTTTACTAGTGAATTATCTCCCCAGCTCTTGTCAATATTTTTTATTTGTTTATTTTGGTGGTGATNGTGGTGGTGGCAATGGTGTGTGTGTGTGTGTGTGTGTGTGTGTGTGTGTGTGTGTGTGTGNNGGGAATGGAATCGAAGACCTTGTCCATAAAGGAGAAGCGTCACCACTGACACACATCCCTATAGTTTTAAAATTTGGAGCAATAGAGGTAAACAAAAGAACTCAGACAAAGCTTATGTGTTTTGCCTGAGCTGGTGAGAGACCTATTTGCAAAAGCCATGTCCATTTGTCCCTGACCTCAACAGCCTGCAGCATCACAGCAGATCAGGAAATATATTTGGGTTCCCAAAAGGCCCAGNCGTGTTGGCACANCAGAGTACTGGNTTCCTGTGAAACTTTGATGCTAGGGACATGTCGTTATACCTTCATCTAGCCATGCAAGCCAGCTTTAAATGACCAAGCTGTTCTACCACCAATCTTGAGGTCCTGGCCTGTGGCCCAGCCTAGGTGCACTGCAGGCAAATGATTCATAGTAATTGAGGAGATATGTTTACACAGGAATCTACAAGAGAATGTCTACTGTACTTACTCTTCACTATCCACATTTGGAAGCNATGGACACNCCCTCCAGTAGGTGATAAATGTGGAAGCTGGGGTACCCAGAGCGTGGATCATCACTCAGCACTGTAAAGGCCATGTAATTCCAGCCACGTTATGTTCTGAGGAGGCAAAATGGGCTGTAGTGAGAGCCTGTGGGTGTGGGTGGTGAGGATGCAGAATGTGACCCTAACAAATGGATTACTCTGGTGGGGGACACAAATGGAGCAAGGTTGTCCCTGTGTGCAGACAGGTAGAGGTGGGGACTCTGCACCATCTGTCCATTGTTATTGTGAACCTAAGATTATCCTGAGTTGGTAAAGGTTTTTTTTATTTCCTTAAGAATTCTGTAGAAGAAAATATGGAGATGATAAAAGATACATTTTAAACAAACTGGGCTGCCCNTGAGGGGAACACGGACACTGATTGTCTGCCTACTTAAAGATGTGGTGTCTCCTTTGCACCTGAAGTGTAACCTAAGGCTGTATGTCGTGGTAAGGGGAAGAGACTAGTGTTGGTTTCTCACCTGCATTCCTGAGCTCTAACACACTCCCCCACCAGCCTTCTCTATGTGAGAAAAATGTATTTATTTAATGCAGCATTCATGGACTTTTTTGGTGTGTTAGTTGACATGTAGCCAAATGAAATCCTGATAGTCATCGGAAATCAAATTCAGGGTTCTGTGTGACATGTTTCCCGTGACCTCTGTAAAAGTGAATTGTTCANTTATGAGATTACTTAGCTATTTTGTGCTAGTGGAATTTATCAGCATGTTTATCATATGCTTTGCCAACTCTAGACATTCCTCTGTGGTTAATTTGGAGGGATGTGTGTAATGAACTAACTTTGGTCTTTTTGTGCGTAAATCTTTGCTTTCATCTGAATCAGAGACTGTAATTGGGAAGCTTCTCGGCTTCCCCCTGGATCTCACATACATTACATATTTATCAAAACCTTTATTGACAGAGGTCAGGGCATCATCTGAATTAGTTGTTCATTCATACATTNATTTTTAGGACAATCTTTATACTGGAGTCCAGTGCTCATATGGCCTAGAAAAGAAGGATTCTCAGGGGAAGGAGAGATTGTGCTCTCACCACCGTGATGTGTGCACATAAGATACAGTATTCACTCCCTTGGGTCCCCAGGNAAGNGGACAGACCATGGAAGCTCAACATGGTTCGAGTTTCCACTTTCTAGATCCTGCTTCTCTCACTTCCTGTGTGCTCACAGATCCCTCTGTTCTGAGTCGGGTTCTAAATTACTCAGAGGTTCCTTACTCTCTCATCCCAGCTGTGCTTTTCAATGCTAGACTGATGGTTCATTTGGATTGCACTAAAGAGTCCCTGACTGCCTGGGACAGAGCATCCACCCAGATCCTGTCCTTATATGTGACTGTGCAGACTATCCTCTCAGAGAGATGCAGAGGAGGAGAGAGGAGAAGAGCCTTTTTTCTTAACTGGAAAGAGGAGTGCTTGCTATGCTCCCCAATGCAGGTCACCTCTCATTCTTAACCTCCTAACCAATAGGAGAAAGATTCAGAATCCAAGACAATCTTACAGATTCTCCACCACTGGCTCCATCTCAGTAATTCACTGTTAGATGGAGGCTTTCTGCTTGTCTGGAAAAAAAAACCAAACCCTTCCTCTTTAGGTTTTCATTCTAAATCCAAAGAATCAAAAACCCCTGGTGTGAGACTAGATGGTTGACATTAATGAGGAAAGCAAGTGGAACGGCCCCCATAAGGAACACTTCACTCATGAACAAGGGAAGCAAGACAGCTAGTGAAACCAATTGGTGGCATGGTAGCTTCCCAAGCCAGGAATCTCNTCTGGATTCCACACCTGCCCCACTAACCTGGCTGTTGNGTGTGTTAAACACAAGCACCTTGAGGGCAGGGCCTGAGTCTATGTGCTCAGATACTAAACCCTGAAACATTAACAAATACTACTGCAAAATGTTTGTCAACAGGCTGGAGAGATGGCTTAGCGACTGTGCTTGTAGAAGACCTGACTTTGGTTCCCAACACTCATGGCAGGAGGCTCACAACCACCTACAATTATAGTTCCAAGAGACCAGATGCCGTCTTTTGGTCTTCACATGCATTACACCTATGTGCATAACCATCTGCCCACTAATATATGTATATATATATATATAAAATAAAATAAATATAGTACAATTTTAAATTAATAAAATTTTTAAAATGTTGGTTATAGACTAGAACATTCTGCAAGGACTTGAATCGTGCTAGAGCAAAAGTACAACCCACACATTAGCAAGACCATGGCTATGCCTGGCCAAGCTTCTTGAAGATCTTCATACCTAGACAATGGCAGGTGCCTAGGGGAGTGTTTGAAACAGAAAGGGTGTGGCTCTGCCATCATTTGGAAAGTGTCTTTCCTGGCGGTGTTACGAGATACACAGTGATGAGTTTCACTGAGTATCTGCATGCCGCTGGATTAGTTCTAAAACCTTTGGAGACCTTTAGAAAAGAGCAGTCTACAAACCCCAGAGAGGAGGGGAAGGATGGAGGGGAGTAAAAAGGAATGAAGAGAGAAGGAGGAGGAGCATCTAGCTTCTGAGAATCTCCATTCTTAGGAAGAAGGATGTCATGTATACGGAAGTGCCCAAACACAGCACTTGTCCCAGTTCANTCTGAGCCAAATATGAGTGACAATGACATGGGATACGATCCAGTTTCTCTGTNTATCACTTACCATTGTAAAAGCTATTTCCCTGAATTTTTATAACCACAGAATGTTTTAAAAGTAACAAATCAATTAATGTAGGCAAGTTACAGCAAAGCAGGGACTCTGACAGAGGTNCTAGGTGCTGTGTGATAGTACTTCTGTCTCTGGGATTGGTGAAATTTCATGGTTTGCAAAAAGATACGTGCCAAAATTTTAGCTAACAGTCACAAGAATGTTAGGTCAGATGCAGGGGCAGGTGGCAAGTGGCTACTGAAGGCTCGAAAGACAGTGTGTGACAAGTTTGGTTCATCAGCTGTGATACTCAGATTCCCCATAATCTTGAAGTTCTAGTCAGCCAATCAGATNATCAGTGCCAATGTTGGCTTTGGGGGAGACTTCAGATCATAGAAAGAAGTGGCATTTAGACAGACTGGAGCAGGAATGTTTGCGAATGATCTGTATTGTCCAGCTAACCCTTGTCAACCCTAACAAGCTAACAGCTAACCCTGGGATGGGGACCTTCACATAGAGAAGCCATAGTGGTGGATTCTGACATAGAAAACATGAGCAATACACACAGGTCAGCGAGTAGCCTCTTGCAGGTGCTTGGTTTGAGACAGCTGGCGGACTCCTAAAGGGTCAAGGAGAAGGAAAAGGGATGCATCTAAACCAGTAAGGCCCCAGCATGATCATTCTGAATGAAGAGCGTATGATAAGGAACACAGGGTGGATACAGATGTCACACAGAAAGACCACAGAAAATGGTCTTTCATGTACCTGATGTAGGCTGAGAGGTACTGAGGTCAGGGCAGGTACAGCGACTGTACAGCAGAATGGGTGGTCATAGTTCTCACTAGTGACCAGATTTATATGGATGCTGCATGCCCAGCAGTGTTGTATCAAAGTAGTAATTGTGGCCTAGTTGTTCGGGGGTGTAAGTTTATTTGAGTAAAATTGTATTTTGTAGATCAAAACCTGTCAACTTACTAATTATCATAGGTTGTCATAATATTTGAATACCATTTCTCCGAGGTTTGCCTTCTCAGTTCCCCTCAGCTACCTATTTTTGTGGTTCTTCTTTCATGTTTTCTAGAACCCTGTCTGAGGGTACCATCTCATTACTACAAACATATCGCTCTCACCAGGTTCCACCCAAGATCAGGAGAAATGGGAATTGCAAGGACAAACTCAGCTGTCAGTTCACTGTTTTGATTTATTTGTGTCTCACAACTGTTATACCAGCTTTCGGAAACTCTCACCTCCATTCAGGGAGTAGCGAACCCCATTGGTGTTTTATTATGTGAGTGTTTATTGTAACAGTATAGAGTATCAAATAAAAATAAAATTTAGTAGGGGGAATGTTAAGCCTGCAATATCATTCTAAGAAACATATTTATAGAAAAGATATTAAGATGCTCCCTAATAAATACTTTTAAAAAAATGTATGAAAAATTTAGGTGAAAATTGAAAGTGCGGAATAATTTTAAAATGTCTAAAGGTGATAGTTAAAAAATATGNCAACAGATTATCATGGAGACCCCAAGAGACTTGGGCACAGATATTTTCAGGAGACAGGAAAGCCATCACAGAAAACCAGAGAAGCTGCACTAGCCCAAGGCGCTTCACTCTGTAATCACATTTCGATGGAAGGATATGCTCATAGCATTTGTTTTCTCTAAGGACTTGAATCTTTTATTCAAGTGTGAGTTGTATTTCCAAGAGAATGCATCAAAGTTGTCTCCANCATGTTACAATCCATTTGGATGGAGGCTTAATTCCACCTGTGTAGAAAGAGGTTTGACACTATGTCTGTAGAAAGAGGTTCATCTTCATTTCTAGAAGCAGAGGTTAGATGCTCTGTTAATCAGTGCATTCGAGTTCCTCTTCTTTTCTTTTGATTCCTTCAAATAATCTCATCAAGCAGCAGAGGTTCCCTCCTGNGTATGACACAGTCATCAGGGTCAATAATTTGAGGCATTGTTGNAAGGTTCTGTGTAAGGTAACAATGCAAACTGTACTCCCTGGGTCTCCACAGAAGGAAGCTACACACTGTGGTAGTTGAAGCTCCTTGGAATCTGCCTCACTGGTGGTTGCTAGACCTTGTTAACTATTTGCAAAGGATGTGACAGACATGGGTTCTTCCAGGGGGCAGCAGGTTTGCCTCTAGAGAGGAACCTTTGTATCTTTGGCAGGAGAGACAGGCAGATATCCTCTGGCCCTTAGCACAAGGGGCTCACAGGCAGATATGCCCTGTCCCTTACCACAAGGGTCTCCCCTGGCCCTCAGCCCAAGGGGCTTGCAAGCAGTTGGCTCTCAAGACTATTTTTCAAATTAATAAATGGAGACTACCCCTCAGCTGATAGCTTCTGTATTGTTAATGTCTGTAAACTCTTTTTTGTTTGTTTGTTTGTTTTTCGAGACAGGGTTTCTCTATGTAGTTTTGGCACCTTTCCTGGAACTCACTCAGTAGGCCAAGCTGGCCTCAAACTCACAGAGATCTGCCTGTCTCTGCCTCCCCAGTGCTAGCATTAAAGGCATGTGCCACCATCGCCCAGCTAATGTCTGTAAACTCTTAATAGGTCTGCTGCGTTCATATTCTCACTTCATCGCAGTGATGTTTTGAGGAAAGAGGCCCAAATGCATGTTTTCTTCTAAGACTGTAAGCAGGTTCATTGACTGGAACGAGGCATCTGTTGTCTGGCACATCTGCAGACATGCGTTCCTTTCGTCCTGGATTTTATAATAAAATACTAGAGGAATTGAGAATCTCTTTGAAATTGTTTATACAAACACTGTTTAGATGCCAAAGGAGACAGCCCTTTTCTTTGTGAATTTGTGCCATCCACCATGTTCTTTAAGAGGTATTCAGTGCCTTGTTTATTTCCCTCTCCTCAGAAATTGAGAAGGGAGGCTGTGGGGACCCTGGCGTCCCAGCCTATGGGAAGCGGACTGGCAGCAGCTTCCTACATGGAGATACGCTCACCTTTGAGTGCCAGGCGGCTTTTGAGCTGGTGGGAGAAAGAGTAATCACTTGCCAGAAGAACAACCAGTGGTCGGGCAACAAGCCGAGCTGCGTGTGTGAGTACCACCCATGGGGGGCTGACATCAGTTACNGAGGAAGGCGAGTGTGCCAGAGAGGTAGCCTTGGTGGCGACTCAGAGCTTCCTGTTTCCTCACCCTGCAAAAAAAACCCAGCTCATGCCTTGATTCTGTCTGCTAGGTAAAGAATAGCTAAGCCTTTTGTTTGAAAGGATGAGACATCTACCACCATCTCCATCAAGAACTTACAAGGACTTGGTCACCTTATGCAGCACCTAGATATGAGCTTGTTGTATGGGCCAGGTGGCAGTGACCATTTGGAATTCAGTTAGAGAGTTAACTGTACTGTTTCAGTCATCACAGTTTAGGTATCACATCCACAGGGAATTGGTTTCATTTATAAATAAACATAGCAGCAGCATTTTTTTTAGCTGATCTGATCGAATTGTTTTTAGACACACTGATACTCAATTATCTATGGGTTCTAGCTATGCTATGTAATAGAACATTTTTCTTATAGTTGTGAAGAACACATTTTTCTTTCAGCACATAGAGCTCAGAGTAGTTGGGCCGTTGTGAGCCCCCGACAGTGGGATTGTCATTCTAAGTTCTCTGTAGTCAGGTTCATATGGCAGAGCTTTGGGTCTGTGTAAAACTCTATGAAATTATCTTCATGCCCCACAGTTTCGTGTTTCTTCAACTTCACGGCATCCTCTGGGATTATCCTCTCACCAAACTATCCTGAGGAATATGGCAACAACATGAACTGTGTCTGGTTGATTATATCTGAGCCCGGGAGCCGAATTCACCTTATCTTCAATGATTTTGACGTGGAGCCTCAGTTTGACTTCCTTGCTGTCAAAGATGATGGAATTTCTGACATCACGGTCCTTGGNACTTTCTCTGGCAATGAGGTGCCTGCGCAGCTGGCCAGCAGTGGACACATAGTACGCCTGGAGTTTCAGTCAGATCACTCCACAACTGGCAGAGGGTTCAACATCACGTACACCAGTGAGTGGGCCACACAAGTACCTCTTCCATGTCCCACGGTGTTCACATGTACATGAACTAAGAGTTCAAGGCTGATACCTCAGGACTATAAAGAAATATCTCGAGTAGCAAATTTATATATTATCCTGATATACAAAAAAGGGATCGCTCTATGTGGACTGTGCCTTAGACACCTAGAGTAGAGGTTGGAGCTTTCACATAGTTTCTCTCTCTCTCTCTCTCTCTCTCTCTCTCTCTCTCTCTCTCTCTCCCTCACCATCAGTTCATTCACCTACCTATTTATTACTCATTTCCCATTCAACCATCCATCCATGCTCTATTATCTGTCTGTCTATCCAGCCACCCATTATTGAGTCATCTGTCCATTCATTTATCCATCCCTCAATCTCATCCATCCATTACTCATTATCCATCCATCCATTAATCCATCTATTTATTCATTTGTACATCCATCCATCTATCCTTCCAACCATCTTCTCTACATCCATTCATCTATCTATGCATGTATCCTTCTATCTCTTCCCATATCCATACACCCACACATCCTTTATTACCTATGGATCCTTCATCACCCTTCCATCTATCCATCCATTCTCTTCTAACCATTCATCCTTCATTATCCATTCATCCATATCCTTTTACCCATTCACTTATTCATCATTCATTGTATCTAACTGCCCTTCAATCCATTCATCCTTCCATTCATCAAGCAATACATTTGCCTAAAAGTGTATGCTCTATAGTACAATACAGTATGGTAAAAACATATTGGTGTATCAGATATCAAGCACTAGGAATAAAAATAATGGTATTTGGAAATACTTTGTGAATATTTATTTGGCGATTAACTTCCCTTTGCTTCAGTTTTTTGCAAAAACATTTGAAATTATGAATGTAAGTGTGAGGTAATGCTGAGCTCTTCGGTATTTAGAATTTAGCCAAGCCNGGCGGTGGTGGCNCATGCCTTTAATCCCAGCACTCGGGAGGCAGAGGNAGGTGGATCTCTGTGAGTTCAAGGCCAGCCCGGGCTACCAAGTGAGTTCCAGGAAAGGCTCAAAGCTACACAGAGAAACCCTGTCTCGAAAACAAACAAACAAACAAACAAATAAATAAATAAATAAAATAAAAATAAAAAATAGAATTTAGCCATATTTATTTTAATCAGTGTTACAGTAACTATGGGATGCAAGCTTAATATCTTTCATGTTTTAAACAAAAGTAGACAGGTCTAGATCATAAGATTTCTGCTTCATATTACATAATTAGGCTAAGAGCAGAGCTTTAACAGGTCAGAGTTTTCCTGATTTCCCTGCTTTCCACCTGTGCTGGTTTTTCCCCTCTTCTCAGTGCACAATGAAGGTCAGTTCAACCAGCAACATGCTATGGAGATGATAGGTACAGGGCTTCATCATTTTACATCTCCCTCTTCCTCTCCTCTCTTACACTAATATCCAANTGGTTTGATAGATTTATCTATGAATAATGGATATGGAATTTTGTTACATCATTTTTTTATAAATATGTTTCCTTTTTCAGGACATGTAATTAGTATTTGAACATCTTTTTTTTACTGACTCTTTACTGACTCTTCTCTCTCACACTTCAGCATTTGGTCAGAATGAGTGCCATGACCCTGGGATTCCTGTGAATGGACGACGTTTTGGAGACAGGTTTCTGCTGGGAAGTTCTGTGTCCTTCCACTGTGATGATGGCTTTGTGAAGACCCAGGGTTCTGAGTCCATCACCTGCATCCTGCAAGATGGGAATGTAGTCTGGAGCTCTACTGTCCCTCGCTGTGAAGGTGAGCCTGTAATCCAGTCCTTCAGAAGNATAGTAAACAGACTCTGTCACCTTCCCAGACTTCCTTAACAAAGACCCACAGGAGTGGTTCAAATGTGGGACTCCCTTCATCTGTGTCTGTAAACTGGACATCTAAGACCAAGGCTTTAGTGGGGGTGGATCCTTCTGGTAGCCCGAGAGAGAACTCAAAAGCGAAATCAATATGAGATGATGATCAAAGGTTTAAAAGTGTTAATGAGATAGATTATTGGCATGGCTGTGGAGGAAACCCTGGTGTCTCCTGGCTGTGCTACCAAGAATAGTTGATGACAGCATTCCAGAGTAAATTTATACTGAGCCCTCCAAATCCTTTTGTCTTTTGAGCCATGACCTATATTTTTAGAATAATAGAATAATATCACCAAATATTCTATCAACAATAAATAGTGCTGCTGATGAATGTTATTTGTACGACTGTAAAAGCAAAGACTTAGAAACAAGAAAAGCTTAAACCATGAGGTTTGTTTGGGTAGTTAGGTTGTATCCAAATGCCAGGGCTCACCCACCATGGCAAACTTTGTAAGATCAAAATAATATTACTGAAACCTCATCATGTAAAAGGACGAATGTTGCAAAACTGTGGGTGCTAATGAAACCATGTAAAACATAGCTGTGCCCCTTAAAATACTACCGGAACATATAATTCAAATGAGTCATGGTGTACCATGGCTGAAATGTTTGAATAAGTAGTAAGTAGTTCACATTAACAAAATGCTAAAAAGTATTAAGAGCTATTTATTAATTAAAGTTATGAGTAAATATTTACCTTGATATCTATTTCTCCTGTTTTTCTGTTAACACATGTTTCTTTTTAATAAGTAAATAGGAAAGTGTTTTATAAATTGAGGATTGCTGTCCTAGCCAACTCCATCACCTGCACCCTGCAAGGCAGAAACAAGCATGGCATATTGTCACCAGTCATGTGACCTGCAGGAAGTCTAAGCTGAGCTTGACTCAATGTGCAGACTAAGCTCGGAGTAGCAGCCAATAGCACAGTGGCCTCGTCCTGCCCTAGTCCCACCTCCATAGTCGTTCACTGATACTTGAGGGAGGTGTGTCTAGTTGGGGTGGACTTATCCTGGCCCAGACCCACCTCCATAGTTGCTCATTTATAAATAAAATGTATTGTTTGAGAATTTTATCTATGCATGTAACACATTTTCAACAAGTCCCCTTCTTATTTCCTCCCTGTCGACCACCTACTACTTTNCCCTCCCAACTTCATGTACTCCTTTTCTTAAACCCACCAAGTCCACAGCCTGTATGTGGATGCNTGTAGGGCCATGCATTGGAGCATGGGTAGCCTCAGGGCAGAATTTGTCTAATCAGGTCCTGGTCTTTGCCTTTTTGGGTTGTGGTCAAATGTAGAACAGTGTTCTAGTTGCTTCCATAAATTGTCTACCACTTTGGTGGCCTATGGATATGGTCTATGTGTATAAATAAACAACACTATAGAACCACAATAAGAGAACTTTAATCTATCAAACACATACCATGTAACTTTTGAATGTCACACTGTATAAAATGTTGAGACATGGCAGTTTTTAATCCTCCATAAACATGTATTGCCAGCTCTCGGGTTGATGACATGGGCGATCCTGTTTGCAGACAAAGTTCCAGCCAAGCATTTCTGTTGACTTTGAAGCATGAATGATTNATTGAGAAGGATGTTTAAGATAACAAGGCTCTAGCCTCTGCTCTTGTATGCCCACAATTATCCTTGTGCCTCCTTGGGCAATAGACTGTGTAGGAATACATTGTAAGCTGCTAGGTGAGCATTTGCCTGAGAAGACTAGGAGAGGAAATGGGCCGCATCAAGGCAGGGATGAGAAGCCTGGGGAAAAGGGGAAACTGTCAATCATATTAAAAGTTGGTGGAGGATTCTTCCTCCTTTAGGAAGAGCCAGGCCTAACCCCAGGAAGTGGAATGCACACTCTGGCTGAATTTGTTCAACAAAGCAAATCTTGGAGAGAGGAATGGTGCTAGGTGAGAGAGCCTGCAAGTTTCCCTATTCCGGGAAACCCAGTTAGTGACTGCAAATGAGCTTCTGGCAGGGCAGGTGGATACTCTGCTAACAGCTGAATAGAGTCCCCAGTTGATGCATCTGTTGAAAGGTAATGAAGTCTGACTTTCAAATGGAAGCAGACCAGGAGAGAAGAAAGGGCAAGTCAGGAGGAAATGAACAAGAACAGCTTGATCACTGAGAAGAATTCCATGCCCCTTACAGGATGTGGACTCTCTCATGCCTTACAGAATAGCAGCCTCTCACGCCCCTTACAGAATGATCTGTGCAAGCAGTGTCAAGCCCCTTATAAAACAGTTCTTTACAAAGAATCCCACAGTCTCATAGATCACTCCTATGCCTTGTGTTTCTCCAGAATTGACTTTTTAAATAACCCACATTGCTAGNTACAAAACAAAGATAAACAAATTAAAATCAATGTAAGCCACAGTGCTTTTCATATTGGAATTAAAGTACCATGAATAATAATAAGAAGAAAATATATAACAATGGAAAGGTGCCCTCTAATTAATTGTGAGTCAAAGATAAATTTGGACCCCAAGTCCCAGCCCACCTAGAACCATGCACAGTGGAAATCTTGCAGTCACGAAGAATGTGAAGCACATATACAGATGTGAGGCCACATACCCAGATGTGGGGGAGCACACCCAGGTGTGAGGCTGTATACTGAAAAGTGAGGAAGCACACATGCAGATATGAAAGAGAATACTCAGACTTGAGGAAGCACACCCAGATGTGAGGGAGCATATCCAAATGTGAAGGGTTTGCCCAGATTTGAGGGAACACACTCAGATGTTAGGGAAGCACATCCAGACATGAGGGAGCACACCCAGATTTGAGGGAGCACACTAAGGCCATGCTCAAAGTGCAATATTTTCAGGCATCCAAGGAAGGACAAAAAGATAACAATCTAGAAACTGACTAATAATTTAAAAGAAAGATAAAAACAATGAGAGAGTTAAGTTATAGCCAATGTTAAAATGTAATTCAAGGTAAGTGCAGTCCCTTGTTGGCATCACTAATGGAGAAGCCCCAGTGATTCTGATGAAAACACTAGCAGGGGAGATATAACAGTGACAGGTTCACTAGAGACAAATGTTACTGTAGTAACACTATAACTTCAGGCAGATAGAGTCTCACCACAAACTATTCTGGCACATTCCTGGATGCCAAGAACATCACGGTTGTAAACCATGTAGTTTCTAGCTAAGCAGATCTCTCCATACATTAGTTCAGCCTCTCCTCTCTATCCTTCTCTGTGGCTCAGTGATATTTGTGAAAGTACCAGGTATTCTGGGGAAAATAACTGTCCACAAAAACATGAACTCCAGGACAACAAAGTTAAAAATAAAGCTAAATAATAAAATTTAAAGTCCTTATGAAATCAATGACTTTTTCAGCAGAATCATAAATTATCAATAAGGACCCAAACAAAAAATGGGAGATGTAAATAAATTACCCAAGATATTATTATATTAAATATTAAAATATTGTCTAAAATTAGATGTTAAAATATTATCTAAGTACTCTTTCAGGCCATAAAGATTTCTAATTTTATCGTGTACTTTTTCAAATGCCCTTTTTTCTGTAGTAATAGGTCATTTTGTCACAAAAGGCCTTAAAAGAAGCAGCACTTTGCTTAATGAATTTGACAGCACTGGTTGTGTTTTGTAACAGTTATATATCATATGTGGGTAATTAATACAATGAGTGCACACCCTGGTATGAATTTGCATAGTAGCACACCATCTCAGAACATTCAATTTTAGACTTGAGATGATCAAAAGTAGATAAGCAGATACTCGTGTGAGAAGTGCATAAATGGTTGCATGTGCCTCAGTAGGGTGCAGGTGATTTCCCCGTACATACCCTTAACATGCATATCTAGAGTATTATAGTAGGAAAGCCTTGCTGAGTCTGATGATAAAGTCCAGAAAAAGGTGAGATATACCTGTTGACTTCATCCCATAAGGTTTCCTGAGGGATGAGTTTGGTTTGATGCAAACATTGATTCCATGAACGACTGACTACACAGTGCCTACCTCTAGTGCGAGGCTGCTGTGGTGT
>LZPO01087961.1:0-14802 GCA_001675575.1 Neotoma lepida | reverse complement strand
ACATGAACATCCTCAGGCCCCAAGGAAGATCATGGACCAACGACCAGGGGCTGACACAGCCATGCTGCCTATTCTCATGGTCCTGCTATCCCGTGGGCACAATGAGGTCTCAGCTCTGGGCTGCAGAGGGAGAGGCACACTGGATGGTCATTGTTCAGGACTTACCCTGAGTATGGATTTGGGACTTGGAATTGGGAGAGTTCTGAATGCTATGTGGTGGTCTGTGGAAGCAGATCCCCATCCTGCTGGACCCTTCTGCACCCTCCATGATGGCTCAGAAAAGGCTTCTCCAGTTCTGGGGAGGTTTCTAGCACCTGAAGGCAGCCAAAGCTTGCAGAGCCAGCAGCAGGGTCAGTGCAGTAGATGAAGAGCCTCTCCAGTGCCTGGGAGCCACTATGACTGGGACACAGTTTGACTTAGTGATCTGAACACACGTTTAATAATCTGTGAAAAGTAAGAATGCTGTTCTGTCTCTAGTATGAGGTGCTCTGCAATTTGTCTCAACATTGAAATCAATTTCATGTCCGAAAACTATTTTTTTTTGCACAAAAACCTTGTACTTGAAATCTAAGGTTCAATCTCTGAATGATGTGACAAGACTGTGCTCTGAGTNGTAATACTCCTAATGTATTGTCTCAAGATGTGTGATATTTTCATGCCTGTTTTCCACCAATTCAAAAAATCAGGACTAGGGACTTTTTAAAGAGGTAGTGGAATATCACTACTAATTATAATTATTTTTTATTTATAATTATCCATACCTTTGTTGGATGGCCTTACTTTTTAGTAGAATAATCCTTCCAAACAAGAAAAAATGCTCAGTGTCTGTTGGTGATTAACCATGCCAAAATAACGTTCATCATTAAAAAATAACTGTAAACGTTCAATAAAGGAAATTCGATTTCCTACTGATTCCTATCAGTATTGGGGAAAAAACTGAATGAAACACCCCATGATCCCAGTCACAGGTCAGATTTATATCACTTAGTAAAAGTACTAATTTCATGGTCTCAATTGACTGTCTAGTTTCTGTTGCTTGAAGGAAGATTCATGCTAAATTTTCTGTAGTGTGATTGTTTCAGTATTTGATTTGGTGTAATATTTGAGTAAGTTCTATTTGAGTAACTAATACTCCTGGAAATTTTAGACATTCAGCCTAGATATAGTCAGAACTTAGCTCTTCAAAGATGAACTGCATAGCACAATTTTAGTTTATTCTTGGTTCATAGCTGATATTGGATCTGTGCAGATAAGGTTTGGATTCTCCACAGATGGTTTGGCCATGCAAAGATGCCAGACTGCCAAGTCATGATAAGCATTGAGAGTTTACAGTTTTCAATGTGTGTTTTTATCAGTCTTCACTGCACTAGCTAAAAACAATGTGCAAGTTTTTCCATGAATATTCAAGATCCAAATGTAAGATTCCATGCCTCTGTAGACTTCTGAAATTTGAACTCAGATATTTGATATATCACAGCACCTTTACAACAAGTGTTAAAAGCAATAAAGTTGAAGTTGGCACCACCAGGCCCAAGTCCACCAGCCTCAGTTCTGTTCTGGTCTAGCCATCTGAGACACATTGTTTGCATTGCTCTGTGCAGAAGAACAGAGCACAGAGTAGTAGCCTAGTTTGCTTGGAAAATATAGCATTACTGTGCCTTTGCAGAGGAATATCCACATTGATGATGGACATGGCAGTCTTGTNAAATGAGGTTCAGCATCCTTTTGCTGTTGTGGAGATGTGCAAATAAACTGAGCTAGCTCCCTAGCTTCTCTTCCTAGCAATAGTCAGAACCCAGCAGGNGAATGGTGACCTGGCTTCAGAGACACACTTGGCTCAGTTACTGAGTGAGTCAGAGGCATGAAATTCTGAGATGCTCCCTCAGAGCCAAAAGAGGCACTTGGAATCTGAGTTAGCTTTGGAGGACAAGATGGGCCTGTTTAGGAAATTATCTCAGTGCCCAGAATGGCGCCATCATTGCACCGAGGGGACCTGNATGCCTCAGCTTTATATAAATATAATTGCAGGCTGGATTCACTGGAAGTACAAGCAGAGTTTAAAACTATCTGGAAGCCGTTCTGACTTTCCCAAATCATTATGATATCACTGAATTTCTGAAGTAGCAGCTTGCTCAGTGTTGGTCCCTCAAGGGTTGGTGTGAATAAAAAAAGCACAGTGTGGTTTTCAGGAAAGATATTTAAATACCATGTGCTGTGAAGTCCCCCTTTTCTTAAGGGGGCATTCCTCTTCAGTATGTCTATTTCAAGGTGTCTACAATATATTAAACAGAGAATTGTAAAAATAGTGTAAAGTTCACGATCAGTGATTGTTCCACTACTGAATGTTGTATCTATACATCATCTGTCCCTCTTCATCTGTCACCTAACTGTCTATCATCTGTCTATCTATCTATAACCTATCATCTATGTAGCTATATATCTATCATCAAATTACCTGACGAGTATCTATTATATATAATGTATATAAATATATATTATATATAACCTGTTTATCATTTATCATCTATCTAACATCTGTTCATCATCCATTTATCTCTCCTCTAGCATCTACTTACCTAAGGGAACTTAGGTAGTTCACAGTAGTTTTCTTTCAGTGGTAGATAATGACCTTCTTTATAGCCTGTTTTACAGAGAATTAGATATGATAGAACATTTACAATGTGCTGTCTCTTCCCACAAACAATACAATATACAAGTATACAATATATATTTGAATTGCCACATTCACTTGAAGTTTTCACTAAGAGTGACACAGTTGGACAGGTGTGCAAGCTGATGTGACCCTGCATGGCTTTTCCCAGGTTCCAGACGGAAGTCAATTATGATACTCTGGAAGTACGAGACGGGCCAGCCAGTTCATCCCCACTGATTGGAGAGTACCATGGCACCCAGGCGCCTCAGTTCCTCATCAGCACAGGCAACTACATGTACCTGCTCTTCACAACTGACAGCAGCCGGGCTAGCGTTGGCTTCCTCATCCACTATGAGAGTAAGTGGCCCCTGGCTGGCTCCCAGGGCAGGACACTATGTCGCAGGTGATAAACGTATCTGTATATGTTTTCAAGTGTGGAGACAAATGGGCTGATTCCCTAGACAATTGACTGTCAAGCAGTTTCAAGAAGTCTCCTACAGAGTGTTTTGGAGGGTGGGAGATTGTCTTAGGCTCCTTAACAAATATTGATTTCCTGTTACAAAGTAGAATGATATAATCATTAAATTATGAATTGTATTCTTTTAGTGCATAATGAATTAATATATTCTATTATAGTACTATTTTATTATATTATTATATTACACACATGTATACACCCCCATATATATTATATAATATACATATATCTATAGTATATATATTAGGAGAGATACTGATTGCCTGAAAGTGATATAGAGCATTTTACTGAGGCTGTTTCCTGAGTGCTGAGTGGGGTCACTTGCCATGGTACTCTGCAGAACACCCTGGTCTGTGAGATCATGTGAATGGGTTTTCCAGAGTGGCGAATGTTAGATCAGAGGTGGGAAGGACTTAAAACCCAGCTGTGCTTAGTGAATGCCAAGTGATNGCTGAGAACAGTTAACAGTTGGTAGGCCACGATGGATGCAGTGTGTTCAGCAGGCCAGGCTCAGTTTNCTTTCCAGTTTGGCTCTGAGTTTCAGCTTCTGAAGTCATAAAGTGAAGCTGTATCATTTTATAGCCATATGTATATGAATATACTTGGGGGACCTATGGGGGGGCTTCCCCATAGGACTGTGTTTTTAACAAGAGTCAACCAAAAACAAAACAGAAAGAAGCTGATACAGCCCCCACTGAGAGTGCCTTAACAAGACAACAGAGCTAAGAGGCAGACTGACATGGCTTGCTGCAGCCCCGAAGGAACCACGGTTCTGTTGGGCAGGATATTTAAGGCCATTCCTATTTTGAGCCTTTTCTCAAAANTAAAGTGCTTTTATTTTAGTGACAGCTATATATTGCATATACACATAATTTTATAAATGCATGAATGGGATGTATGTCATCTTCTTTAACCTGTTCCCCTCTTCCTCCATCATGGACTCTGCGAGCCTCTGCCCAGAATCTCTGCTAGCTAGCCACAGCAGCATTCAGAATGTGTTTCCCTGTGTTTTACACAAATAAGCATTTGTTCATGTAAGGTTATTTTTATTAAAAATGAATAATAATAAGTTTCAACTCTGCTACTAAAAGATTGACAACTAATGAAAAATAGGTTAATTTCAAACTTTATTAAAACTTAGTTGTGATTTTATATATATATATATATACAATACATATGTATCATATCCTATACATGATATTTATTTCAAAGTAGGACTTTTTAAAAATTAAGAGTTGTGACTGAAGAGATGGCTCTTTAATCAAGAGCACTTACTGTTCTTTCAGAGGACTAGAGTTCAGTTCCCAGCTCCCACAGCTGGCAGTTCACAACTCCAGCTACAGAGAATCTGAAACACTCTTCTGAACTCTTTGAGTACCCTCTACATATGGAAAATATCTACACACACATAATAGATTAATTATTAATTCACAATTAATAATTAATTCATATATCTACATAAATAATAATAAATACAAATACCTTTAAGTGATAAGAAGTTTGTCATCTTGTTTCTTTTTGGGGGTCNACTTATATCTTCTTGGAGGGAAGGTGTGCATGTAGACACCACAGTTACCCCAATCTGTGATGCCCCAAGTACTCATGTCCCTGCTGTGCCCTTCTACTCCTCCTTAGAGTGGAGAGACTTGGCCTGTAGACACGCAGGAAACAAAAGCAATCTTTGGGGACCCTGGCAGGTGCAGATGCCAGCATTCATTTCTTCTGTCCCTGCTTTTTGTGTTCCAAAGACTGCACTTGGGAAACATTTTCCTGAAGTAGGATTGGAAATGAAGTTCACTGGTCACCTAAGTAACTAAAATTCAAGATGTTGTTCTTATTCTCCATGAGGAGAATTGACAGGAAATGTACCCAGGAGTTTCCNTTCCACTTCTTACTCTCACTAAAACATTGCCCACAGTGTCACTATTAGTGAGTTGATGGTTGCCACACTCTCTTCATGAGTGTGACATTCAAGAGCCAGTTTGCTCTTCTTCAGTTTGCCATTGACTTACAGATATGGCATGGCCTTAATGAAGTTTCTAAGAGTTAGGAATCTAGAACCTTCCTTCCTGTTTTATTGACAAGCTGGAGGTGGATCTGTGCCATAGAAGAGACGTCTCTCCTGTAGCCAGCTTCCCAGTGCTCTGTTTAGATGTTCATGTGCATCTAGATATCAATACTGCATACTAGGAACCCCTCTAGCAGTACTCAACATTCTTGGTGTAGTCCTCTGTGCTGGAGCACTAATGCTTTACCAGGAAAAAAAATGTCCTCCCTAAGTAGAATGGCACACTAAACTGGGTGTTGCCACCTCTAGTCATTTGTCCCAATTGAGACAGAAAGAGACTGGGGGGAGGAAACCAATGAAATGGATGAGCATAAGAAAAGGAAACAAAGCCCGGAATCAGCTGCCTGAAGCTTAGTTACCAGCAGAGTCTTCAGAGAAAGCAGGTGGTCTGGGCCAGCACAAATGCTGTAGCTACTGTGTCCCTGGGACACAGAGACCTAAGTGTTGTCTGAGAGCCCTGAGTCCATCCCAGGGCCACCCTGATCTGCAGATGTCTGGAGGAACAGTTTGTTTCCAGCATGCCCTGATGTCCTCAGAGCAGTTCTTGGCATGGTGACTCACTAAATTCCTCCTCCTACTTACTCTCCTTGCCCAGAAGTTCTGCTTATACCTCTTTCCTCACTATTAGCCATTCAGCTTTTTATCAGACCAATCAGATGCCTTAGGCAGACAAGATAAAAGAGTAGTATATTTTTACATAATTAAACAAATGCAACACATCTTTACACAGGTAAACAAATGCTTCTTTGCATAGTTAAACAAATGCAGCACATCTTTGCATAGTTAAACAAATATTCTGCCACACAAACACATGATAGCTTGTATACTCACACACACACACACACACACACACACACACACACACACACACACACACACTTATGCATACACTCAAAGGCAGGAGAGCCAAGGCAAGTCATACCTGCATCACAGTACACAATTGACAGGTCTGTCTGCTGAAGTCCTTGGTGGACTGCTTCCTCTGCAGTAAAAACTCCCTGTGGAACTTGAACCCTTCAAGAGACTGTGACAGTGTGACTGTGATGCTCAAGTCAACGTATTGTTTCAACACTTGGCTTTCATAAAGACTGACAGCTGACAGNAAAACTCACATCAAACATATGGGAATGTGAACAACACAACAGTGACTATGAAAACAAGCCCACACTTTCACTGTCACCTGTTCATAGAGGCCATGTGTTGAAAAGAAGTGTTTTCATCATATTTAGGTCAAATATCAGCACTTGTATGTTTCATCTGAGAAAGAGAACAGCACTGAAATGCATCCCTCCTCACAAAAGACGTGCATTGATCTGTCTTTTCCCTGTAATGTGAGGCTAAGACCAGGGCAGGTAAGGGGCAGCTCTGACAGTGGACACTGCTGTGTGTGCCCATCCTGAGAATCCTGATTAGCACTCATCTCAGGCCACTCTTGCCNGCCTGGTTTTCTTGTATGACTTGCCTTGGCTCTTCTGTCTTTGAGTGTATGCATACGTGTGTGTGAGAGTGTGTGTGTATGTTTGTGAGTATGTGTGCGTTAGTACACAAGCTACCATGTGTGCAGTCCTGTGTGTGCTTTCCCACTCCTGGATTTTGTGGGGATTCTTCAACCAGCCCTGCTTTAGGCTAATTAATGGTTAAATTCATGACTATAATTCTACCCACCACCTCACACACACCACATTTAAAACACAGTATTTGCACATTTCTCAGTTCACATCCGTACTATTGGGTTTTTTTTTTAAACAAACAAGCTAATTTGTCTATGGCCATCCATTATGACTTCCAGGGTGTCTCTAGATATACTTTTGAAGAAAGACCAACCTAAAGTTCTGTTTTGCTGTCCCTTAACAGTGTTTCTATTTTTGAAGCAAATTTTATATGGAAAGGGGTTTGTTATAACTTATGAATTCCACTGTAAACATTCCTCACAAGCACACACCTTCGTGTCGTATGAAGCATCATCCTGTGGCTGCATGTTGTTCAGGTAATGACTGTCAAGACTGTTTCCATAGAAGATGGATGTGTGTGTGTGGTGAGAGAAGAGAGAGAGAACAGAAAGAGTGAAGAGCAGAGGAGAAGGAAGGGCAATGGGGAGAGGAGAGGATGAGAGAGAAAAGGGGAAGAGAAATGAAGAGGAAAGGAAGGGAAGAGAATGATGAGGANAGGAGAGGGATGGGGAAAGGAGAGAGAGAAGTGAGGAGATGAAGGAAGAGTAAGGGAAGGGAAGGAAGAAAAGAGGAGAGAAGAGAAAGGAGAGGAGAGTTAGAGTAGGGGAGCTGATGGGAGGGGAAAGGAGAGGAGAGAGTGGGGGAGGGAGGGAAGAAGAAAGACATCAAGACAAGGGTAGAATTCTGTAGACTGATGCTCACCCTTGGTAGCCCTGGTCACACAGCACCTGCTGTATGGCAGTGGGTGTTACTATGCTTGCATCTGCAGGAAGCCTGACACTTTGCTTTTAAGGACTTGGAATGACCATTTAAGGACAATAATTATTGGTAAAAGTAATGCAATTATTTTCGATTTGTTTTTTGTCCTCTCATGGTTCAGCCACCTCCACCTTTTGAAGATGTAACTATGAAAGTCCATGTTGGGTTTTCTGTTCTGCTGATCCCTGGGAGGCTCAGGTCACAGCCTTGTGATTTCTAGATTCCTCAAACCTCTGTAAGCTCATGGAGTTCCCAGCCTGCCCTGGACTTGTTCATTTGTTTATAGTTATTAATTCCAAGAGCTCTCTGAGAGTGAGGACACTCTGTTTATCCTGTGACAGGGAACACATAAGGGATGAACTTGGAAGAGATCCAGAGTTCAGTGTGCTTNAGCAAAAGACATGGAGGTCTGAGAAGGTTCTCCAGGTGGTAGTGTCTACGTGGGCATGGTTGAAGGTCCTGATGCTGGAGAACTCCTTCTGTGGATAGTAGGATGGGCCAGATGCTAGGAAACTTCTACTGTGGATAACAGGATAGTCCTGATGCTAGGAACTCCTACTATGGATAGCAGGACAGTCCTGAAGAAGTGCCCAGTGTACATAAACAAGATGGTTCCCATGGTGAGAAAATGTTCACCACAGATAACCAGGATGGTGTTGGCCCTCAGGAAACTCCCGCTGTGGGGTGATCATTTATGAAACACCCAGGGATGATAACCAGGTTGGCCCAACCCCCAGGAAACATCCACCAAGGATATCAGAATGCTGCTGAGCCTCGGAAAGGCCCAGTTGTAGAGCGAATCTTAAACAGTCTTATTAATTGAAAACACCGGGCCAGGTATTGAGGTAAATTCTGAATGATCAGAGAGACAGAACAAGCCACAGCCAACCTCACCTTGCCAACTCCTCAGCTGATCTTGTTTCCTCANGGTTCCCATGGTGAGAAAATGTTCACCACAGATAACCAGGATGGTGTTGGCCCTCAGGAAACTCCTGCTGTGGGGTGATCATTTATGAAACACCCAGGGATGATAACCAGGTTGGCCCAAGCCCCAGGAAACATCCACCAAGGATATCAGAATGCTGCTGAGCCTCGGAAAGGCCCAGTACTTACATGTTGTCTTTCAGCAGCCAGCCTCTCTGTGGCCTGGCAGTTCTACCACTTCTTGGGTCACAGTCTCCTGTACTACTAGGAAAATTTTATTATTGTTTTAAAAGTCACCCTGGATTTTATAAACCACATGTTTGACCTCAGCACAGAAAATCTACTCACAAGTCACCTCACCCTGCTAAAGTCCAAATATTCAGACTCAGCATCCAGGAGGTCACCTGTTGGGACCAGGAAAGTCTGATTGCCAAAACATTATGACATTTGGTGAGCAGCCTCAGATCACAGTTCACGTCTGAGCTTACTGCCAGCAGAGTACACTGTAATGGAGTTTTCCTTTCTCCAATTACACAAACATCATGACAGTCTCTTCCCTGATTCTCATATTCTTGAATAGATAATTCTAGAAAAGAGGAATAGAATGCACTTCATGATGAAGTGACCCAGTTCCTTTTATATACCAGCTTATCTTGCAGCATAGGCAAATGGCAGATGGTATGCAGATTTTAAAACTGTAGATTTATAGATGTAGTTTTAAAAAACCAACTGTTATACAGTTTTGAATCACATTCCATGTGTGTGCTTGCCTGTATATATGCAAGTATAGGAACAGTGTGGTGCAGCTACCAAAACCTAACTGGAATGCAAAATATAAAAAGGAGAGAGGGGGAAGGAAAGAGATGGAATGAAATCTAGTTTAATGTTCTCTTAACAGTCCATTGATTTTCCAGGGAACAAAGGTAAAATTCAGAGAGGTCAATGAATTATTCAAGGCTGCACCATTTCTCTGTGACCTGGAGAGGAGCACATCGAGATGACTGTTTTTAATTTGGAAAACAAGGTCAAATATTTGGAGACATTGCTTTTCGCATTAATGGACTCTTGGCTATTCAATGATCAATTCAGTAATGAAGAGTTCTCTTAGATAATTCCCTGGACCTGGATCCATGCATATNTGGGAATATATTAGAGCTTATAATTTAATGGATTTTATTTTCAATTAGCAAGAAAAGCCCTTTGGTCACATATTTTTTTTCTCTGTATATACAGGTGTCACTCTTGAGTCGGACTCCTGCCTGGACCCAGGCATCCCTGTAAATGGTCATCGGCATGGTAGCAACTTTGGTATCAGATCCACAGTGACCTTCAGCTGTGACCCTGGCTATACACTAAGTGATGATGAGCCTCTCATCTGTGAGAAGAACCATCAGTGGAACCATGCACTGCCCAGCTGTGATGGTAGGTGAAGCTCAGGCAGGCAGAGCTAAGCTAGTGCACATGTGCACATACAAACACGTGGGCCAGTATGCACAGGACTTGGCATGATACAGGGTGACTGAAGAATGGGTTCCCTTTATAAACTCTATTCTTTAAGCATAGCACATTTGAAGGTTGGTCAGTATTTCTCCACTAGTTGGAATGACTCTAGAAACACTGAAAATTTGTGATCTCTCCTTCAGCATTGCGTCTGAACGTTGAGACTCAGAGAGCTCAATTACACAGGTATTTTTATAGAAGTGTTTATAGGAGGCCTGGGGGACATTGTGATCCAGTTAGTCAAGTATCATTCTCTTCTGACTCAAGTCACCCAAATCCACATAGTAGTTTCCTCAAAGCTAGCATACCTTGTCCCAATGACCTCTGACCTCTTCCAGATACTTCTGCTGGGCCACTAGGCTCCTAGAAAGTCTTTCAGAGGATCTATGTGCTGTCATTTACTTTTTTTCCTGTACTTATCCAGTCCTGGACATAAAGATAGAGGATGAGATTCTTGATTACTGTGTATCACTGTCTCTCTCTCTCAGTTTTACACTAAAAGTTAGGTGGATGTGATACTTGTGATCATTTGGAAAACACTTTGGCATGTCCTCTTTAGTCATGAATATACTCCATTATAACACTATTTCTTTAGAAAAGTATATAGGTATATGGAAAATAAATACTTAAGTGGGAGTTATATATACACATAATTTCCACTTTCATTCCTTTTTCCAAACTGTAGGTATTTCTTTTAAAATGTTATATGGGTAATAAGCACCTTAGTTTCCTCAAAATAATAGATGCAAATAGCAGTTTCTAGGGAAGGTTGTATTTGCAGAACTGACAATCTTTGATCTTTTTACCAGAGTACTAGCTCCAACAGTGCTTGGTGTATGCATGTAGGGGGTGGAACACTTAGGGTTAGATGAATGCCTTATTGCCAAGCACACATAACCAGTAGAGATTTTGGACTCTGTACAAAATTTGGGAGGGGGGCTACTTATGCACCCCTGGGGTTACCTGGTAGGAGGGTACAAAGGATGGGCAACTGGGCATGATGACCTTCTTTGGGAAGCTCACACATTGCTTGTTCTTGGCAGAAAGCAGCTGAGATATTGTTCTTTGATGCTGTATATTGTAATTATAGTGTCATCTATCCCTAATGTCAATATGTTTGATATAAAAGGTGACATAAATTATATGCTATGGGGTAGAAAACTCTTCAACATTGTAACACAACATTGCCATCTATAAATTTCACCTTTGAGAACCATGCAATCAAGTTACAAAGAAAAAAATATTAGTTACAAAGAAAAAAATTTATGGTTTTTATATTGTGGCATNTTTATTTTTGGCTGCATGTGGCTGGCAGGTTGGGCATGTGTACAATGAATGTGGTGGGCTGAAAGGCAAATCAGAATCAGAAGGAGGTCTCCCCTTGCACCTGTTAGAATAGTTGTTATCAAAAGATGAAAGGTAAGTGCTGGCAAAGATGTGGCGAAGGATACTGTATATGGAGGGAGGAAATGTCCATCGAGACAGCCTCTGTGGAAAGCAGCCCACCTGTTTAAATTTGTTGCTTGTTTTCCTTTGAGACAGGATTTTGTTGTGTAACCCAGCCCACCCCAGTCCTGGATCCCTCCTGCCTTAGCCTCCAGTGCACTGGGTCATGTTGTTTTGATTGCACACATTTCCACTGTGAACAGTGAAGTCCTAGGACCATGTGGTGACTGCTGTGGTCCTGCTCAGCAGTGGACAGTCACCGCATTGTCAAGGCACCTTGACAATGGTCTGGGTAATGAAAATGATGCTTCCCAAGTGGGAGAATTTGCTTGACCTATTTGAGGTTGGCATTCTGAGGTGGATTCTTCTCACTAATCATCAATGCTGTGTGTTCCTGTGTATCTTATGTTCCCAAGTGTCTTCGTGTCAACATTGGTAATATGTTGTTTGGTGTTGCTTTGGTCCTGAGGGAGGACGATATNCTACTTAGGTCCACAAACAATCTAGAAGACAGAATTATCCATCTATGGCCTTGCCTCTTCTCACCCTCAGTCAGACATGTGCATATCCATTACCCTGTCACNCACTGTAGTACCAAGCTATCTGAGTCACACACATCCTTTGCAGACTACCAACCTCAGCCTTCTCCAGAATTCTGACTGACTTGACCTCCACTGCCATATTTTTTGACCTTCCTTTATGCAAACATTAACACCATAGGATTTAACTTAAGAAGTTTCACCCAGTGCTGTTATACATAATATACTATATATTTAAAACATACTTAGTGTGCATATTTAATTATATTTGCATAGGCATGCATATATATGTAGATGTACTTATACACACACGTATGTATAATACATACTCGAGAGCATGCTTTGATTTGGCTTTAGGTTTCAGTAGGGGTTGGACAGAGGAAGAACTAAGGTAAAAAAGTAGAACAGTATGGGGCTGGAGAGGTGGCTCAGCCAAATGGTGACTCACGACCTTCTGTAACTCAAGTTTAGGGAATCTGACGTACTCTTCTGACCTCCACAGGCAACAGGCATGCGTGTGATGCACATATAAACATGCAGGCAAAACAGATACACATAAAATAAATAAATCTAAAAAATATTTTTTTAAGAAAACAGAGTAGTTAAGTTTAGACCCAGTGAGGATTGAAGTTTTCCAAGGGGCTCAGCACATGAGGAGGCATCCTAGGCGGGAAGAATGAGGGAGAAAGCCATGGGACAATGCAAGGGGTACAGTTTATAAATTCCCAGAGTATTAGTGGAAAACGAATGTTTAGACAGNAAATGACGTAGAAATGGAGTAGGACTCAGCTGTACTAGAATGGCTTCTGTGCTGGTTATAAATGACATTTTCTAGAGCAAAAGAAAGTGCATTAAACTTAGACATTTTGTCTTTTGTCTTCCAAGTCAAATTTATGCAAATTCGAAATCTGATCCATCTACGGGGATCCCTAGAGTGATTTGTTATGCTATATTGTAGCACCTTCCCAGGACTAAAAAGCCACAGTGAAAGGTTATTAATAAATCTTCACATTTCAGGAGCGTTTAGAGTTTGGCATGAGAGTTTTATTTAGTCATGGCTGTTTGCACTGAGCTCTGAAATCTCCTTGCCCTTTCTAATCTCACACAATCTTTTAAATCTCGCAGGTTTTTATTGCAATAAACCATACATCAATAGGAAATGTAAACCTCTAAAAATTCAAAGGTCTCTGCAAGGAAACATAAATTAGAATTAATTATAATATTTTATTTCACCTAAAAAGAAGATAAGCCTACTCTTTCTCTTCCCCAGTACATTTGTTCCTTTTAAAAACTGTTGTTAGCACACTGCAGTTTTAAAAAAGTAAATCAAGCATTGGAGTCATTGTCTTTCTTTCATTTGGTAAAGGGCAAACGGATGGATCATTTTGGAAATGGTGTTATTAAATGATTTTGCAAACTATTTGTTCTTTGCACAAATATTTAGTGCAAAACAATGGTGTTTGTTGCCTGACAGTTAACATCAGCACTAGGAGAAGAAATAGGGTTTTTGAAATCACACACAGAAGCAAGGGGAAAAAATGACTGGAAATAGGGAAATTAAAACATAATAAATAAGACTTACAAGGTGCATTCTTGAGAGGCCCAGGAGGCATCATTCAAGGTCGGTCTTCCTGAAGAGACCTGATTATGGAGAACTCATTTGACTCAAGGCAAAGAAAAAAGGAGAGAACAGGAGGATGTGGGGGTTGGGGTGAACACTAGTTGCTGAGGGTGGAGGTGTGAAACACAGTTCNTGGTGTCTCTAGGCATGTCTCAGATCAGGACAACAACCTCAGGACCCAACAGCCAGAGTCCATCATCTTTGAGAGTGGGAACAGTTATGTATGTGTCTTAGAGAGCCTACCTTCACATCTGGACAATCATAATATAACACTTCCTTGAACTANAGGTGTNTGTCCAATATTTCTTTTGAGAATATGTCCAATACAAATAAATAAGTAAAGAGGGAGATATAGTCAATGACTTCTGGTCAACCGCAGAGAGGCCAGGAGTGACCCTGCAATAGAGAGAAACTGAAATACAGCTCTACTTTCTTAGTACCATAGCCATGAAGTAAGCACAACCCCTCCCCCACAAATTAATGAAAATGAGAAAAGGAAGAAAGAAATGAAGCACAAGAGTTTGTGGAATTTTTTCAGAGAAGACACTAACTAGTACAAGTACAAGAACTCAGGGTTCAGTTAGATTAAAAGACCAAAGTATACCAGTTGAAGCATGCAGACCAAGGCAAGGTCATATGTCAACTCCTGTCTTTCTCAGTGAAGGTAGACACCTAGTCTTGAACTTGTTAAATCCCTAAAAAGTGAAAATTGAGTCTGTAACCTTCAATGCTTTAGACAACTCTTGTCATGAGCTTAGAGATGACAAGCATGGAGAAAGGAGGTGATAATGTTGGAAAATAGTAACTACAGCATCATGGGAGGTCTGTAACACGAATTTCTAAATGGTCTTATTAATGAAAACAAACCCGGAGCCAGATATTGGGGTAAATTCTGAAAGGTCAGAGAAGCAGAACAAGCCATAGCCAACCTCACCTTGCCAACTCAGCTGATCTTCTTGCTTCAGACTACAGGCTTCTGAGTCCTCATCCAAATGAATCTCAGCTGAACTGCTGCTCAAAGCCTAAAAGCTTAAAAAGCCTAAAANCCTCTAGTTTCTGGTCCTCATGCCTTATATACCTTTCTGCTTCCTGCCATCTCTTCCTGGGATTAAAGGCATATGCCTTTCCCAAGCAAGACATGAAA
>LZPO01087960.1:31301-43931 GCA_001675575.1 Neotoma lepida | reverse complement strand
TCCTAATTCCTCTGATCTCTGTCAGATTTTCACCCTTATTTCTTGTTCCGCGTGTTTATTAATAAGACTGGTTAGAAGTTCTTCTTACATCAGTGCTCTTTGATCAATGATTTAGCAGACAAGTTATTTGGGAGTTTATGAACACAGTCTTAGGATGAAGTTGTGCTAGGAGAAATCTGAGTGCTTGTGAGAAAACTTCAAGAAAACAAGACAAGAGTTTTGTGACCTTAGTTTCTTCAAAACGAAGAATCGTTCTTGGAATGTATTTTCGTGCTTCGCCCAGGTGTAGTGGATATGAGTGAGTTGACTTCAGCCTTTGTTATTTATATGCCTCTATGGAAAAACATGTTTTTGACACATGTGGCTTGTCCTTATGATTGAAGACCTTACATAAGGTCCCATTCTTCCAGGTTCATACCTTCAACTAGAGTGGTAAACAGGGAGGACATGACATATTTTACACAATCTTAATTAATAAAGTATTCTGTATTTTATGTCTACTTATATACTTCTATACGTCTACAATAAGATATAGAATAAAATAAGGTACAACAAGATAAATACCATCAAGTAGCTCAATTAAAATAAGNAAAAGCCTAAAACAATTCTCAAATTTGTGACTGGTATACTTGAAAATAAGCAAATATATTCACTTTTGACATTTGAAAATTAAAAGAATCTGTAGCAGTGATGTGGAAATGAAATATACTAATTGTGTATAAAGTAGGTTAATGTTTTGATGAATAGATACATACTGCAATTTCACTGTTTTTTGTATTATTTGAAATTGATTTTCTGTTTTCAGGATAAAACAAAATTCTGTTGAATGGCATCTGTAATTCAGCGGCTCAACACAGCTTTCTTGTTCTCTGGTGCTTAATTATTCCTAGCCATTGCTGGTGTGATAGATGATGCAGAACTGGGGAGTACCTCCTTGGAGCTTTACTGATGCTGGATTTATACACTATTAAGCAAAGGGGATCAATTTTCAGTACAGTGTCAAACCCTAGTTAGTTTTGAACAAACTCCCATGTGTTACATTTTATAATAAATATCAGCCCATGTCTTTCAAGACTATTCACATGCTTTTATAATAGTTATACAGAAGAGAAACAATCCCATCACCTTCCTCTGNATCTAATTAGCTGAAAATTTCATCAAGAATGTGAAATACCTATCATGAAACACACAAAATTAGGGCATTTCTTAATTTTTAGAGATGTGATTTGGTGGAAACAGGGTCATAGTCAGCGATGAGAAATAGGATCAAATCTCCTGTATCCCTCTCATGAATTTTCCATCTTTGTGGCTTTGAAACTGTCAATTGATGTTTCCTGGCTAGGAAGCACTCCCCNAGCAGACCTAAGACATTGCCTTTAAAATTTTTCTGGGAGAAGTGTTTTACAATTTCCATCTTCAGACATAAACACACTCATATATAACTTTGTACTTACTTTTCCCAGTATGGTTAGCCTCTACTATGCACAGAGTATAAGGAGGACTCTATTTATAATGACCACAACTATTAACTGCTTTTTCCAAAACTAATAAAGCACATAATAGAATTTAAGTTTACAGGTATGGATTTACAAACAGCATTTGATTGTATTATATGACACATTTAATCTATTTAATGTTTTTATGTCATTGCTTGCAAATTCCTCAATGACTCAGTTATTTAAGAAGCAGAAAGTTAATTTCAAAGAATGGTTTTGCTGATAATTAAAATTTGTGCAATTTTGTAATAAAAATTATGATGTATATGGTGGAAATATGTAATGTTCAACTTTTGTAAGTTAATTGCCTGTTAGTGAATGAAACTTTTCTTAAAATACATTTCCTGAGATTGGAGTTTGAATTATAAATAGGCTCATGGGGGAAGCTTTGACACTACAAATGGTGAATAAATTCAAGATTCTGTTTTTCTAAAAGAAACAAGACCCTTTCTACTAATTTATATCTAGTATCTAAACTTAAAAGAAAATAATTCATAAAGAAGATTTTTTTAAAAAAATACTTTTCATATAGATATAATTTTGAGCTATGCACTAAATTTTTATTCCAAACTGTGACTGAGTTTATNACCAATGGTAACCTTTAAAATTGCCTAATATTGTATTACTAAGCAAAGTATATCAATAGATCTTTAAGTACTTACAACAAATAAAATGACTTAAAACATCACTGTTTTATGCTTTTAATAGCTGAAATACTTTTCTTTATATGGGAGAATTCGTGTCTGATACAGTAAATCTAGCCAACTACCCATGGCTGGGAAAGTCGTAGAACCTAGAGGAGAACCTATTATTGCCGTTTACCCTCATGATGTAAGTGTCACTATCACTATTACCACTGTGTGGATACTTTATCCTACTAGTAATTGCTGTGGTTTGAATCTACTACTTCAACTTTCTCAAACCACTATAATCTTCAACTACATTCTAAATACCTATCCTTGAGGCTGCAGAGATGGCTCAGCAGTTTAGAGTGTCGACTGCTCCCCTGGAAGACTAGGGCTCGGTTCCCAGTATCCCCATGAAACCCACAACTTTCTATAATTTCAGTTCCAGAGCATCTGACATCACCTTCTGGCTTCCATAGGTAATGTACACACATGGTATACAGAAAAACAAAAAAGTAACCCTCCCATCTCTATCCTTAAATTTTGACCTCCATAGGTACTGCACACACATGGCATACAGAAAAAGAAAAAGTACCTCCCCAATCCCTATCCTTAAATCCACAGATAAGTTAAGTGTAGTTCTCACTCTTCATCAAAGAAATGTCTTTTTTACAACAGGCAGAGACAATCACAGGGATCAACAACTGGTTTAATGCAGAGAACAAGTGACCATAAGGTTTTTAACCATAATCAACCATCTACCATACAATTTCTACTCCTAATGCTCAGGGAATATGATAGAGAGAGGGCAGAAATATGATGTCTGCCACGCGATTGTTCTTCCAGAAATTACAGGGAAGCTGCACCCATGAAACTTCAACAATCTGTTTGCTTAGACAACATCCAAAAAATTAGAACAATAAGCAATCAATGGATATTTATTTTTTTGTTAAAATAAAGGACCCATGAATGTAGTGAGGTTGACCTCAGCAAACCTATTAATGACTATCCATAATTAAAATTATATCTACATTGACACTTTTTGTCTTATCAAAAGTGAATGAGCAGATCATAATTTTCAATTTTTTTCAAAAGATTACTGCAGACCCCTGTTTAATAATCATTTTTTAAATGTTCCCATCTCTTTTCTTCTGAGTCAGTTGCTCTTCTGCATTTCATATGCATGTATTTGTGTTGTGATCTCTGTTGTCTTGCAAAGGCATTATGATTGATGATGTGTAATTTGGTGGAAAGAGAATGTTCTCCCTGCATATATTATTGCAATATGGTTCTATGATTGGGATTGTGAGGAAAATTTAATTTTTTCATACCTTAAAGTATTAATTTCCCTTTCAAAAACAACAAAAAGTTATTCTGAGTACTTTTAGAATATAAATGGCACAGTTTGTACTATCTTTGCATATTTTGATGAATTTCTACTTTGTTAGAATGTGTTTCTTAAAAGGAATTATTAGGACAATGTCTTAGGGTTTCTATTACTATGAAGAGACACTATGACCATGGCAGCTCTTACAAACATTTAATTGGGGCTGGCTTACAGTTCAGAGGTTTANTCCATTATCTTCATGGCAGATGGCATGGATGTAGATATGTTGCTGGAGAAGGAACTGAGAGTTCTTTATATCAGATAACAGGAAGTGAACTGAGTGTAGCTTGAGCAAAGGAGATCTTAAAGCCCATCCCCACAGTGACATACTTCTTTCAACAAGGCCATACCTACTACAAAANAACAACACCTCCTAATAGTACCATTCCCTTTGGGGGCCATTTTCTTTCAAACCACTACAGACAACTGAAAAATTCAAGCTCTTGATCAGCTTTGTGTGAGTTCATCCTTGAAAAGTTTGGGGCTTGTTATATTTTGAAATTTGGTAACTTTGTTATTTATTGTGTTAATTTGATTATGAAGTTGAGCAGTTTCAAAGGTTGTTGATTAGTTGTATTTTTTTTTAAATTTCTATAATTTCTGTAACTATAATCCTGTAATTAGACTCCTGATCAGAATTGTATTTATTCTTTCTTTATATCTCTTTTTCAGGCTGGTACTGTTTCTTCTATCTTATTTTTTATTATTAATAATAATTTTAATTTAAAAAAGAACCATGTATTATCATCTAATGCTCACTATTTTTTGGAAAGTCTAAAGTTAAAAATCTTTCGGGAGCTCCTTATTGTCAAAAGTATTGCATCTAACTCCCACTTTTGCACTTTCTTCCATGCCTATAGTGTGTCCTAGTCAATCTTAATTACCTATATCTACCTTCAAGTGAATTTATCACATGTATTCTCATATTTGTGTGTCTGATGATTTTGGTGCAGTTCTTCACAGCTTTTGCCTATCATTTTTAATTGAATCCCTTAAAGATATGTCAAAATATGCATTTCTTCATGTCAACAACTTTGATCCCTGGTGGGATGTAGCAGGGGTCCTGTGTTGTTGTTCCCTTTATGGGGGAGGGGGCCAAGTAGACGCGGAAGTCAAGACACACAGACTCCAGGAGAATGTCGAAACAACAAGCTCAGTTTACTCCATAACAGGCAAGCCTATATACCCTCCACCCCACCCTGGGGGAGGGTCTGATGAATGTGCATCTGCTGGTGTGACATGGCTGCCTCTCATTGGTCCAGGTCGTCTCCAGCTTATGTTTCAGGGGCTGTTGCTAAGGCCCCTAGGCTGACCCAGGCTGGCTCTCAGAATGTATTTTTTTTTTACTTGTTTGGGCCGGCTGGCCCTCAAGCCTCTCNGGGATGAGTCATCCCACAGTGGGAGTTTATTGGAACCACTATTTATGGNACTTTAGGGCATTTTTGGTGGTTATATAGCATTGTACTAAGTCACTCAACAGTATTAATGTCAGTGCNTCAAGGGCAGATCCTGTACTTTCCTAGTGGTACTGTGAGTCTTTATATATAATGAAGTATCAATAAACTAATTAAATTAAACATAAGTGGTAGTTGGCTAAATTGGCTGTATTAAAAAGCTTCAATTATGCCCTGAAGGAAGAGGTCTCAAAGTTCTCATGAGTTTTCATGTTTGATTTACATACCAAGTCAGAAGCTTTGGAATCATTCTTTGCTGGATTAAAAAAATGTACTTATAAGTGCCCTTTTGAAGAAATACTGTCTCCATGTATTAAGATAGACCCAATGAAAATATCCATACTATAACCCAAATCACTTTGAACACTGAGACCATAAAATCTATTTAAAATATAAGGAGTACAAGCCACATTTGAGGAATCACAAAAATGACTCTCGATGCTTATAGACACTTTAATTTTTAAGTTTGAAAACTAAGTGGTCTATGAAAATATATTTTAACAAAGAGTTAATGGAAACTCTAATTTTATTAGGTATTGGCATTCTTGACATGAAATTATGAGATGAGATGAGTTCTTTTGACAGCATATTTAAAGGGGAAAAACTAGGAAAGTGCAGAGAACTTCAAGAGACTTGTATTCAATTGAATGCAGACTTGAATATGCATATAAAGGAACAGTTTATACATTCCCTATTGTTAGGACAGGAAATACAAATTATCCAAGTATACCATTAGTGTTGGGTATAAATGAAAGTATATTTGCACCCCAAAAGTGTCCCTGAGNCATGTTTCTAGCATATTTGTAACACAAGCAAAATACAGTGTTCTTTGAGCAAAGTTAGATTTGGAGATGCTTCAGGCTTGTGGAAAACTGTCTTAGAGCGTTTGTATGTGCTGAGCCTCATTAGTCCAGTTTAATGTTGTCTTAGCACAGCAGCCTCAGAGTAACAATGGCTAAGACCATTGTATTTTCTTTTACTTTTTATTTCAGGTGTGCTATTGCATCCTTGTATGGTAAAGTCAGCTTCCTGGTAGAATAATGCCCATTTTATAGGAAGCCAATAATTCTGCAGTCTAAAAAGTATTAATTCTAGTTGTTGCACTGCAGAAGAAAAGACAAAGCACCAGAATAGGTATTTGAACCCCTGATAAACTAATTGCTCTTCCAGGCCATAAGGACCTAACAGANAATGTACTACAGAGATGTTGGCAGGCTGGTGAANGGATAGTGTCATACTTGGCACTCCAGATTGGTTTAATTTTGGACATTTATGATACTAGTAGCTAATGTGTCTGTGTAACTAGGATGATAGATAACATTCCTGATGATGGGGTGTGTGTGTGTGTGTGTGTGTGTGTGTGTGTGTAATGCCATCCTTAATGGTGCAGGGGAGGTCACCAAAAATGCTGGATGACTTCAACTGGGTTCTGTTTACAATCCAGTTAAATGACTTTCTGTGGGCTCTCATGTGTCTTCCCTCTAATATATATTTTCATGTACATATAAGCCAGACAGACATCTCTGAAATTTCAGTGTATTTTGTTTTGGGCTTCTGATCAGTCCTTAGGACATTCTCAAATGAAATACTAAATTAGTATTTCCAATGAGAGTTTATACAGTTCTGGGACTCCTCCTGTCACCTAATGAATGAAGAAGGTGCATTTTCCTTATCTCTTCCAGTGTTACTGTCCTTCATGGATTCCACTACATCTGTAATATAACCAATGTCTCTTCTTGACCTGAATTCATAAAATGACTTAAATCTTTTTAATAGAAAGTCAACCTTTCCTTTAGCAAGTAACATGGGAAGTTGTTCATGGCTGTGAATATTAGCTTACAGGACAGAGTCAGAGTGTCTGCGATTAATGACAATGGGGTCCCAGATACTGGCTTGTTAGGTTTGTGTTTCCCTTTTGTCTGCTTTCTAACTTAGTGGGTCTTATAGAACCAGAATCATGCTGAGCAATTATGGGGAAATGTCACATGGTTTCCTGTGGTAAAGTCTACCATAGCTTGTAAGTATGTCATGGGCTGTTTTATAACACACTAAAGATGCTGAATATATCTCTGAATATACATGTGTGTTATAAAAAGTTCACTATTAGGGCTACCCATAAAGTCCACACTACACATCTTTTCTGTTGTAGCCATTTGTTTTTTATAATGGACTCTCAACAAAGATGTAGGTCACTGATACATATCATTGAAGAATCAACTTTCCTTGGCTCTCCCATAGACCCTGTTCATGTTTTAGTCCTAACTGAAAACAGACAGCTTCTGTATCTCCTAGCAACATAATCCATAATCTACTGTTAGGTATGTAATGAGCATTCTCCCTAGAATCCAAGGAACAAATATTATATTCTCTTCTTTTTCATATAATATGCAAAATGTAACTTTTTTATTATTTTACTTGGAAGCATGAAAACTTACTGCCAATGACTACTGGATCACTAAAGTTGCAGTTGCTTGAAACTTCAAAAACAGTATCTTCTGCTTTTTGTAGTATATGTTTTGCCAAAGCTCTCCAGTCTTTTGACCATCTGCTGCTAATCAGGCTGGTGCTCAAATAATCAATGTAATGTTTCATATGGTATTTAGATNGTTTCTCTTTTCAGTTGTGATAACAGAGACAACCTAGTTATCTTATTTGGGTGAGCTTTATTTCCGGTCTTCTTCTGTGACCGGGAGAGACAAAGTCTATCTGAAAATCAGTGTCTAGATATCATTTACTTGAGTGTAAATTTTTCTGTTCTAGTGAAGCTCCATCTCTTTCAAGACTGTTGAGGTAAGGATACAATTTACTTGAACTTAAAACAATCTACAGTCTTCCTCTATTATCCATATTACTGTTGTGAGGACCATCCTGGTGAGTTATATGTGTCTGATACATTTAATCTTTGTTCATAATTCCTTAAATCTACTTTTTTAAAATTTGTAAAAGTGGCATGGATTCTCACAATCCACTTGGTAATATGTAGTTTTGATTTAGTTTTGATTTATTGTCTTGGCAGTAATATAGGAGGTTGCTTCAGAGGCTTCTATTGGCTCTCTCTGATATTATAGTTCTGACTTTGCAAACCAAACATTTGGTGCTAGGTGTCTATTTGTGTCAGATATGTTCATCTTAATTATAGCTTTGAGGATAGAACATTTTAGCATTTGATGAACTTGTATAGCTGCTATTGTGATACAAGCCAGCTTTTGATTAGGAATTCATCTGTTGCCTTTCTCCCATACAGTCCTGTTCTAACCTGGAGTTCATGATGACACTGGGTACCAAAAACATTTGAAGTATAATGCCTTTAAAACATCTAAGTGTTTTCTCCCTGATGTACAGTTCTTGAGAAAGTAGCTGTGGGTTTGTCTGGGGAGAATTTTGAGCATATTCCACTCTGGACTTGTTGTTCTGTGACAGGTTTTATTCTGGATGTTAGTTCACACGTGAGTCATTAGGTTCTTTTCCAGAAACCCAACTCAGGCCCAGTCACTGGACAAATGATCATAAAATTTTATTCAACTAACCATTTTCTCATTTTGCTTATACATTAAAATTCTCTTTCCTTTACATTATCTGTTGTAAAATATGTCAATTACATAAAATTTGAAGTATTTTAAAGTGTAAATTATTGGCATTAAACACATTGACATTTTTTTATAATAAACACTATATCCATCCCCAGAACTTTTCAACATTCCAAATGGAAACTCTATATCCCTAAACATAACCCTCCACTCAGAAATCAGTAAACATTATTTTAATTTTTTGTCTCTTGCTCACACTTGATGTGTATATTAAACAAGTANCTTCAGGGACCACCAACCCATGTTGGCTATGAGGTTGCCATGTTATGACCACCTTCCTTGCTCTTTGATTTGGTGACTATGAAATAACTTCAGCCTTCTTATTTCCAGCAGTTGAAACACACAGCCTGGCCTCTGTTGCTTTAGGGCAATGGAATCATTCTTTTTGCTAACACTCTCAGCCTGTATCCACAGAGAAGAACTATCACTTAGATGTCCCATGGCCTTGGTAAACAGTATGTCCTATAGGTTTTCTCAAGAAAGATAATCCTCTTTGGGACTCTATGGCTTCACATAACATAGCTGTTTTAACAGAACCAAATCTCTGAGCTTGTAAAACCTTTCCTCTACCATCTGCTACTAAAATTTGGGCATTAAAAACACATTCACCCTGGGTTGTGACATACTTGGGATTTTCCTGGAAAGTCTAGTAGTAAATTTGTTCTATCTCTGGAATGTTTGCAAGAAAGTCAAATTTTTTATCTAGAGAGAGTGGTTCCGTGGCATTTCTTATCCAGTGTTAGAGTACACCTCTGTTGAACATGTTCACACATTCTTCCTTGGTTCAATTGTACATGCCTTTTATGTACCAACTACATCTTCTTTCAGAGTACATTCTGTTTTCTTCCTCATTGCCCAGCCCCCTCCCTCTGCTTCTCTCCTACCTGCCTTGTTTGCCTTAACATTAAATGTAGGTCTGGTGGATAACAGAAGCATTCAAAGAAATTTCAAAGAAGATACCTGTTGTTTTATTGAGAAGAATGAAACAATTTCTGTTTGATCTTTCTACATAGCAGGAATGTTAATGCTTAGAGGAGATTGGGAACAGTCTGTGCATTAAGATCAGAAACCCACAGAGAGGGAAAGTCCTCAGGTTTACCCATGTAAACTGTNTCTTTACTTTGTAACAGCATCATAGCATTTACCAAGCAAGTACTCAGCTTTGACATGAGAATTCTNCCTTGAAAATTTAGTTATTTTAAAATTTAACAACTCACTTAGATATTGTTCTTGAGTTTTCTTTTTCTGGCTNTATACCAAGGGGAAACTTNCACACACAAACATACACATGCACACACACACATGCACATACACACACACACTTAAATCTAGGTTCTGCATATGAGAAAAAATGTGCTATTCATTTTTTGAATGTCTTATTTTAAATTCATTATTTCCATTTGCATTTATTTTCCTGTAGTTTTCATTACTTAATTTTTTCTTATGGCTGCATAAAATTTCACTTTATCTAAGTAACACATTTTCTTTAAACAATCATCTATTTATAGACACCTCGTCTTACCACATTTTCTTGTTATTGTGAATGTTGTACCAATAAGCATGGACCTGCAAATATTTATATGGTGTGTTGATTTATAGTACTTTAGATAGANGGCCAAGAGTAATATGGATGATATGGCAGGCCTATTTCTAGTTTTCTGAAGANCCTCCATATTTACTTCCACAGTGGCTAGACAACTGATATCTCATTCATATTGTTCATTCTGTTCATTTCTCCATTGTCTTGTGGCATGATATAAACAAATTTCTTTTGTCAAAGAGTGTGAGAAAGAGGCAGTTAGTTACACTATCATGCACCACTACCACTAAGAATGTGTGCCTCTGTTGGTCTAGGGGGAGCTCCAAAACAAATTTTATCTTGGAAGAAAGTCAAGTTGGCGACAGTGATTTTTACTTAGCTTTAATTGGTCTTTGACTAGAACCCAATTGTGAAAGCTAAGTTTGGGCTCAAAAGCTAAGGCAGACCTTGAAGCAGCTAACCCCTAAAAGTTGTCAGCTAACCCACTTGTCATAGGTGAGAAGTGAATATATTCTTCAAGACATTCTTAGGGAACATCGCTATTTCTGGAAAGCTTCCATACTCTCTGCATTGGTTTGTGAATATTTTATTAATGTTCATGTATTAGAAATTTGAAATATTGTTCTTGTTGGAAATTATTTTCAGTCTTTTATGGAGAAATCAGGCACACACAGCATGTGTGTGATAGTGTTATACTGTGAGGGAAGGGCTCAAGGGGAAATGTGGTCTTTTGTTCTGCCTGTCATTATCTTATTGACTCTAAGTGTATGTGTTTTGTCTTAACCTATTATTTGCCCTGTCATTCATTTGGGTCTTGACATAAATGGTAATATAGAGTTTGTATTAGGAGGAATGGATGCTGTAAGGTACCTTCACACAGTAGTTATCTGCTAGGCATTTTGATTGCTTAAAAATGCAGTAGATAATTACTTCAGTATAGAGTCAAGCCACAGATCCATTCTCTGCTCAGTGCAAAACAAATGTCTCCTTATTCCACTTCTTCATCCATCTCTATTAATGAGAAAGAGTAAAGCCAAAGATCTACCACACACTTATGTCCTGGAAGAATTCCTGCTTAGTAATTATCTGGATGTTTCAATCTCCTATTTCCACTGTCAGGCTCAGAACATACCAGGGCTTGAGTCATCTATACTGAAGGTGGACCAGAGCATTAACTGAAAAAAATAAAAGCATCTTCATGCTTATAAAAAAATACATATCCAACATCATTTGCATAATCCTTGATAAATCTAAGGGGCTATTGATTGTTTTCTGTGTCTGTAAAAACCTGTGTAGTTTGGTGTAATTCACACTGGTTTACTGCTGTTTTCATAGCATGTGACTTAGAGATTTGTGTAGAAAATATTTTACCAATTTAGTCATGAAATGTCTGCACTGCTAAAAGAAATACATATTTTAGACACACACTACACATTTCAAATGAAAAATCTTGGATTATTTGGTTGAGAAAATAACTGTAGAGAAATACTAATACTCCCTGTACATATATGAGTGAATTTTTCCTGTCTAAACCACTGTCATTCAGGTAATGTGGTAATTTAGGATTAAAGTAGTATTGTACTTTTCTGTTNTTTATAAAAAATATTTACTAAATGAGTAATTAATGAAAAGTATTGCAGAAAAACAATCTCTTTTTAAAAGTCTTCCAGAGGGCAGCATCTCGGCCCCTCACCGTGCTTCTGTGGTAGGTGGGACTCAACCAAAGGCAGCCTAGCTTAGGATTTCTAGCCTAGGCGAGGTTGAGGACTCCAGCACCTCTCCAACCAACCAGGAGCCTGCNCAGCACCAGAGGTGAGGCAGTGGGGTAAAGCATTATTATGACCTTTTTTGTGATGAGGGAACGTGGTCCTGTGCAGTGTTATAATGGACTGAGGGGTCCCTGCTCCTCACCTGGGCAGCACAGTAGAGCTGACCCTATTGGTGAGTGTATAGTGGTGAACCAGCCCAGAGAACACGAGCAAGAGAGATCTGGCCAGCCCCTCATCTGCCGTATTGTGGAGTGGTCAGGGAAGAGCTGCACCCCCCTCCCCCAGTCCCGTGGCAGGTCGGAGAGCTTGCCCTGAGGTCATAAAGAGCAGGAGAGTCATCCCTGCCCCTCATCTGCTGCAGCACTAGGGAGAGTGGCCTCTGCACCTTGTCTGGACAACACTGTAGAGCCGGCCCTGATCCTGTAGGTGTGGGAGAGTTGACCATGAGTACCCTAAAGCCAGAGAACTGGCCCCACCCTTGCTCATCACTGCAAGGGANGAACTAGCCAGTGCAATGCTGGAGATCTCACTCTGGTGAAGAGGACATTGGAGAGCTGGCAGGCTGACCAACCCTGTAACTACCCAGGCCCAGAAACGTGGTTGCCAGTTGGCTCACCCCAACATGCCCCATCTACGATCTGCTGGAGCGTGTGAAGGGACCAGTCCTGTAGACCCAAAGCTGCAGGATCTCCATGGCACAGGGCAAGAACAGCATATCTAAGAGGCATCCCAGTGAGGGCTCAGCATTGATAGTGTAGAGAAAACCAGAGA
>LZPO01087960.1:8069-18386 GCA_001675575.1 Neotoma lepida | reverse complement strand
TGTTTCTCCCTATTCCCGTGATTTCCCCATTTATCATGTTATCTCCTTCCTTGCTCTCTCTTTGTCCCTGTTCCTGCTCGAACCTCCCGCTCCTTTACACTCTCAACCTCCATCCCTTGCCCCCCCATTTCTTCCCCTTCACTCCTAGTCAGCCCATGTAGTTCTCATCCATTTCTCTCGCGCTGGGTGATCCATGCTTTCCTCCTAGGTTCCTCCCTGGAGCTGTAGATTGCAGTCTGGTTATCCCTTGCTTCACATCTAGTATCCACCTATGAGTGAGTACATACCATGTTTGACCTTCTGGGTCTGGTTTACCTCACTCAGCATGATATTTTCTAGTTCCATTCATTTGCCTGCAAATTTCATATGGTCATTGTTTTTCTCTGCTGAGTAGTACTCCATTGTCCATGACAACTCTTACAAAGGAAAATATTTAATTAGGGTTGACTTAAAATTTTAGAGGTTTAGTCCATTATCATCATTGGGGAAAACATGGCAGTGTGCAGGCAGACATGGTGCTGGAGAAGGAGCTGAGAGTTCTACATTTTGATGTGCAGGCAGCAGAACGAGATTGTCATACATGACATGGCTTGAGCTTATATGAGACCTCAAAGGTTGCCTACACAGTGACACACTTCCTACTAGTGCCACTCTCTATGGGTCAAGCTTTCCAACATATGAATCTGTGGGGACCATTCCCATTCAAACCACCACAGCTAAGTTTACATCATAAAACTGATTTGAAAATGATAGTTTCTATTCTCTTCTATCATGTAAAGCAGAAAAAGTTTCCCATTAACTAAACTAATATTTTGAATTTTAACAAGATTAACTGCAAAAGTTCAGAAGTCAAATTCTTCAGCCAAATGCATCTCAGAAACAATTTTTTCAACTGATCTGAAAAATTTTAATGAAATTAAGTGAAAACGTAAGTTTGGAATGATAAACCCGTTTCATCTAATTTTACTCCAAAATATGCTGTCATATTTGGACTCTTAACTATTTCCTCTCTAGCTTCATATTGAGGCCATTGTCCTTAAGTTATTAAGCGCTTGAGTTGGATAAGTGTATTGGGGAAGACATGCAAGAGTTCTAAAGAAATCTGTGTAGNGAAACAGTAGAAAAAAATATACATAACCCACAAGCAATTGTTCCTATAATGATTTCTCAGTGAGATTTATTGTATAAGGAAAATAAACCTTATATGTCTGCACATTCGTAGTCCATTCTTTATGTCTTATTTCTATTTTACTTCTTGTAAAAAGGCCTGTGAACTAATGGATATGTATGCCCAGTTCTTTATGGAAAATGCCTTCCCTCTTTTAAAATTCTGTCCCCAAAGAATCATTTGTGCTGGAAAAGAAGAACACCAAAGGAAAGGTTGGTGAATTGCTATAGTGGGCAGACATAACAAATAGCATTATCATCTGAGAAACAGCAGGTGATTCTTTTGAAAAGTAAATAATGCAACACTGTATTATATTATTTTCACTTAATAACAATTTATGCAGTAATCTAAAAGAAATGTGCTGGTCTTAACATCTATACAATGTCTAGCTATTTAATAAAATATGAGATGTTTCTGCATTAGACTCAGTAGCAGCACAAATTACATTCAGAGATAGTTCTATTCTCTGGTGGGGAGTCTTGTAGAGTCTCATTTATGATGGTTCAAAGTTATTTTTGCTTCATTGAAATACAAATGTATATTTACATGATGATATAGGAAAAGCGTATGCGGTAGCATATCTCTTGGTACTTATTTTCCACAAGATTTTTAAGCATCTAAATCACTGTTGTGGGATCTTAGAGGTGAACCATCTGTCACAAACAAGAGCCAACATTTATTTAACTTATTAAGACGGGAAACATTGCCTGCAAAAACCGCTTAAGGTGTAAAATTGGACATTGGTGAAACTATTTCCCACAGAGGCCCTTAAAAAACAGATTAAGAGGTTTGTCTGCAAAAATAGTTCTGACTTTTGCAAATAGGTAATTATCTCACATTGAAGAAACACTAAAAAAGTGGAGAATTCATGGGGGAAAGACAGTGGAACAGAGAGGGGTGGGGAAAGAGGGGCGTGAGTGCTTATTTTCCAGGGGAAAATAAGGCCCAGAATAGGGAGGATACAACCTTTGTGGATGGTATAAAATTTCAAAAATGAAGCCAGTGTCAGAGGACTTTGTAATCTGTGACCTAATTGCTCTGTGAACTCATTTAATATTTAGTTAGATTACCAAACAGATTTTTATAGCCAGTCTTTTTTATGGAAACTGCAACAAAAGCTAGTGCTTGTTTATCAAGGAGTTGAACCACTGTGTCATTTTAAACACAAAATGGAGACAAACCACAGTCTGTAGATTTGTAGAACTTGTGGGAACTAGATTCACTGGGTGATAAACACACAATAAGAAATGATTTTTCTTCACATTTACAGACTGTTGGCAAGCCCCAAATGAAGTATGAGCTGTACATGAGGACATAGCATACTGTATGCATTAGTGCTGGAGATAAAGCCAAAATAAAACATGTGATTATGCAATACATCCTTCTAAAGTCAACAATTCCTATAACTTTCTAAATTAGACAAGTCCATTCAAATGGTGCTGTGCATAAAAACAGAATTTGGGCCAACTGTTGCGTTGCAAAGCACATTAGTCAGAAATCCTACACTCTTTCAAATTATCCTGTCCTCACCATTCTCAATGGATAAGTAGTCCTTTTAAAACAATTTCTATTTTTTAAATATGGTTTTCCTTTGATTCAGTTTAGTCATAAGTTAATAATGTTGAACAATCCTTACCTAATTCTGTTTTATAAGGGCTATGTTATTTATTTTTCTGTTGTTTCAGATGAATATGTATGCTTAAAATTTTGTTGAATTTATTGCACCATTTATATACCATTTGAAAGCTGATGCGAATTCAAATAAAATCCAATGCCATTTGAAGGAGGGAGAGAGATAAATGAAAGATAGGTAGGCAGGTCGATAAATAGATAGGTAGATAGATAGATAGATAGATAGATAGATAGATAGATAGATAGATAGATAGATGGATGGCTAGCTAGCTAGCTAGCTAGCTAGACAGACAGACAGACAGATATGGATAGAGATAGATTTTAGACTCAAGAAACATCCTGTTGTTTTGATTCTTTTGTAAGTTTGAAGAAGTTTGATGTGGTCTGCTCTATATTTTGGTTATTTCTTAAATAAATGTTACTTTAAATGCTCTCTGGTTCTTTTTATTGTTCCACAGTACATGAAGTATATTTAGCACATCACAAGGCTAACTATTAACTCTTGGTCTATGATTGTCAGTCAGTGACAGTTAAGCACTGTCTGTTTAATATGCAGGGATGTTTGTATTTCCCTCTGGGCATTCCCAGTATTTTCTACCCTGAGTATTTCTAAGAGGGAGGAAGTAATACTTGTTTCTACTTTCAAAAACAAAATACTTTAAAATACTTCCTGTAGTATGTACTATCAAAACATTAAAATTTACAAATATACCTATGTGAACTACTGAGGAAGGATATGTTAATTATAAACTGTTTCATCTGTGGTCATCTTTCTTGAAGATGTAATACCCTTGGGTATCTGTGGGTTTTGTGGTATTGCATATGTTAGGTATAATGCAAATAAGTGCTGTTTACTTTTCTTCCTTTAAATTAGTGTAGCTCAGGTTCTTTGCTGCATTAATTGGTTTGCATTGTGTTGTAAAGGTGATGGGAACATTTCTTCCCTCATGAAGTCTCACTTTAAAATCAGAAAATACTCATAAGAAAGAGAGTCTCTCTGCTGCTTTGAGAAGATAAGAGGGGTCGGTGGAGGGTGGTGGTGGTGGTTCATGTGGCAGAAAGACCAGAATAACCTTTAGGAAAGTAGAAGGGACCTTATTGACAGCCTAGTAAATGAGGTCCTTAGTCCTACATTTCAAGAACTAGATTTTTCAGACAACTAGTCATTTTGGTGCATGATTCCAAACTCACATGAGATTATAGTCCTAGTCTGCTCCAATAGTGATTGTAAATTGGTAAAATATGTGGAATGTACCAGACTCTCCACTTAGAAAAAGATGGGATTAGATTGAAATTAATATCTTTTTGTTCTGTTACATGACTAAGTCTGGGGACATTAGTAATAGAAAAGTAAAGCTACAAAAACATAATTCTTCAATGTCAGTGCTACTATTGTCAAAAATTATGCTTTGATTACTGACAAGTACCATTGAATTTATCCATTATTTTGTGTATTCAATTCACCAAAGGTTGGTTTTTATGGTGGAATGTTAAATCACACATATTAATTTGACAGGTTGTATAAAAGTCTTCCTTAAGTTAATTTTAATTGTGGAATGCACATAAAATAAGTTTTTCTTTTTGGTTTTCTGAGACAGGGTTTCTCTGTGTAGACCCGGCTGTCCTGGAACTCACTATGTAGACCAGGATGACCTCAAACTCAGAATTCCACCTGCCTTTGCCTCCCAGTACTGGCATTAAGGTGTGCATCTCTACCTCCAACACAAGAACTTTAATAACAAAATTTTCCAGCTATAGACATTCGCTGTAATTCAGCAGGATTCTTAACATTTTTTTTCAGATGTATGGTTTGCAAACATGTCCACTTTTTCAATTTTTTTTACATTTAAAAAATGTTTTAATTAATTCTTTGAGAATTTCATAAAATATTTTGCTCATATTTACTCTACCCCAACTCCCCCCAGATCCACCTTGAACCCTTTAACTACCCCACTTCATGGTCTGTGTGTTTTTTTAGCCCATGACAATATTCTTTGGGATTTGAGGTCTGCCCTGGAGTGTAGTTAATCTGCTGGAAGTCATACTCTTCAAAAAACTAAACTCTTTCACAGCAGCTGTCAAATGACAATAGTTCCTCAGTTTGGAGTGGGACTTCGTACTGCTTCAGACTTCCACGTTGGGATTTAGTCTGGATTGAGCACGTGCAGGTCTTGTGCATGCTCTCACAATCAATGTAATTTTATATGTGTCATCTGTCCTCTTGTGTCCAGAAAACAGTATTCTTGTAGTCACCTACCACATTTGGCTTTTACAATCTTTCTGCCTCCTTTCAGATGTGCTCCCTGAGCCTTAGGAGAAGGATGTGACATAGATGTCCCATTTAGAGCTGAGAACTACACAGACTTGTATTTTTTGCACATTGACTGTTGAAGGTCTCTGTGTTAATTGGCATCTACTGCAAGAAGCTTCTCTGAATCGGGTTGAAAAATGCACTCATCTGTGGGTGAAAAGCCATTAGGAGTCATCTTAATGCTATGTCCATTTAGCAGAATAATAATAATATTTTACCACTTGAACTATGACCTATATAGTCACAGGTTCGTGGACCTGATAATAGTGGCAAGTGTCGGTTCCATCTGGTGTAGCATGCTTTAAATCCCATCAGAAAGTGATTCGGTACTCCATCACATCAATGTCACTGTATCACCAGGAGACATATCTTACCAGGATAGTCTTTATTCATGCTCAAAGGGTTCACAGCTGGGTGAAACTGATGATTACGTTTCCCCTCTGGTAACAGGCATAGCACCTTCCAGAACCATGAAAGCTAGCCACAGCTAAATTTTTATGAATTATTTATTTAAATATTTAGTATTTAAATAAAAAATTGTAATTAATTTGAATGTATTGAATTCACTTTGTGAATTCACTTTGTGGTAGAGATGAAGTTTCCAGGTCAGCACCTATTTGATTTCTTCATGTTTTATAATTAAAATATGTAGTGTGCTTATCAATAGGGTTCTATGATCAAATTCAGAGATGTAACAGCAAAGATTGCTGTTGAGTGTCTTTGGGGCCCCCACAATCAGTAACCTTTGCCTGGCCCTGAGGTTTTCATTTCATAACTCGTATCTTCTTGAAAGCAGAACTGCCCACCTAAGTAGGGTACCTCTTTTCAAATTCTGTATACATTAAATATTTGTTCTTGACTGTGTTTTCCTTTGGATATGTGATGTTTTATACTATTATAACATAGTTCTGATGTTCTCGTAGGGCTCTAAATCTCCAAAAATGATGAACTTACCTTTTCAATTCTTTTTATATATTATTATTATATATTATATACATAATATTATGGATTATTTTGAAGGGTTTAATATTATTATGGTGCTATATTTTTCAATTTACTTTAAATAGTCTTATCAGCTAAGTGATTATGGTTTTCTTATTATACTTGAGAAATCAATGGAAAGTTTGACATTAGTTCCTAGGTTTTCCATTGTCTGTAATCAAAACAGAGACAGAGCAATTTATTTTATCCTCAACAAGCACCATAAAGAATTGCTGGGTAGCCGGGCGGTGGTGGCACACGCCTTTAATCCCAGCACTCAGGAGGCGGAGGCAGGAGGATCTCTGTGAGTTCGAGGACAGCCTGGGCTACCAAGTGAGTTCCAGGAAAGGCGCGAAGCTACACAGAGAAACCCTGTCTCGAAAAAACAAAACAAAACAAAACAAAAAAACCAAAAAAACAAAACAAAACAAAACAAAACAAAACAAAACAAAACAAAAAAAAGAATTGCTGGTTTACTCGCTGTTATGAGAAAATGCAAACTATAAAATATACTACCTTTTCTGTTTTTACTTTACTGTAGGTAAAGATTTGATGGCTCTGTGTAACTAGAGTACAAGATCAAGCATTGCTCAGAATCCCACATTGCAGGTCCTTGCTTAATTACAGAAGAGTGGCTTCTGATTCAACACTGTAATATGAATTATTTTGTAAATGACAGTTTCCTGGATTACCTTTTAATAAATTTGTAACAATAAGAGTCTGAATAATGCAGCTTTTGAATATAAAAGTTGTGATACCTATTATGACTCAATGGAAGTTTGATATTATTGAGACTGCCTCACATCAGATATTAAGGGAGAAAGTATTTCAAACATTTTTTGTAACCACACAGGCATCAGTGGTTTACAAAAGGCTCATCTACAGTAAGNAGTGCATCCCAACCAGCTTCAGGCATTCAGACTTTCCAGCTGATTCAAGAGTGTCATCCACTGCCTAACTAACAGTAAGGTTGTCTGAGGAATCTAAAATAGGAGGCATGAGAGCTCATTTTTTTATTATTATTCAAAACCCAGGGTGTCTAACTCATGTAAAAATGAGGTACATACTGAGTATAGCTGAGGCTTAGCATTGACACTTCACATTCTGGCTGTTACACATAACAATTCTATTTCAGAATTGCTATGAGGAAATATTTTCTTCAAATGGAGACTTAGGGATGCTTTCTCATAAGATTTCTATCTGTAGCACTATGTTCATATTTGAATTCTACTCTAAACTAATAATAATTTGGTTTTTCAGTAAACAATATTACTAAGATTTGACAAGATCTTTTTTAATGATTAGCCTCCATTTTTTATCATTATTAATACTTTTGAGGATTAATAATTTAAACAGGATGATATTCTGTTCCTTTAAAGTATATCAATGAGGAAGCTATTTTTTGATATTTTATGTATTGAGGGTGATTTTAATTGTGACTAACAAAGTTATTTTAATCACAACTTGTGAAGTTCATATAGTTTGAAAATATATTGTCTGGTAATTAGTACATATATTCCTTAAGATCCTAAATATACTGTGTAGTAAACTTGTTAAAAGGTATATGTTCACTAGGCATTAATTAATAGGCACCTGAATTAATATATGCACGTTTTTATGTTTAGATATCCACGTTGATAATTTTCCCACTTAGATTTCAAGGTCACAGATAAACTAGAGGAAAGAAGACGAATCTGAAATAATTCAAGGAACATTGACTAAATGTCAGAAATCTCAGCAAACTCATGTTACTTCAGTATAGCTGAAAATGGATAGGTTTAAAGCATACATGAGTTTCTGTACACAATAGCACACATGTATGTTTTCAAACCTCTGTTCTTGAAAGTGAATAGAAGTGATTCCACACAGGAGCACTGAGAGCATCCAACTCCAGGTCAGAATACCTAGTGCTATTTCCAAAGGAATCATTACTCCTTAGAGAAATCACTTATTCCAGGGTTGGTCAGAGAATACAGCATGAGGCTGGAGCCTGGTACTTTGCCTTCAGGTGAAGCAAATATTCCTGTGGATTATGCTCATTGTTCGTAAAAAATTCATTGGCCCATAGCAGGGCAAGAAGAAATTGGGTGAGATGGCTTGACACAGAGAATGACGGGAGGAAGAAGCGCAGGGGAAAGAGAGTCAGGGAGTCAGGGGAGACGCCAGCCAGCTGCCGAGCAAGCAGGATGTGTAAAAAATGAGGTAACAATCCATTAGCCATGTAGCAAAGTGTAGATAGAAATGTGGGTTAATTTAAATGTAAGAGTTAGCTAGTAACAAGCCTGAGCTATCAGCTGAGCATTTATAAATCATATTCAGCCTCTGAGTGGGTTATTAGGGACTGGGTAGTCAGGACAGGAAACATCTGTGTACAAAAATATCTATATGGTATGGTATGGAGCTCTCTGGTGATCTTCTCAGAAGAGAAATAGTTGGTTCATATAGCAGTTCCCCTTCCAACTTTTTGAGAAATCTCTAAGCTGATTTCTAAGTGGCTGTAATAATTTGCACCCCCACTATTAGTGAATAAAAGCTCCTTTCTCCATATTCTTTCCAGTATTTGTTGTCAGGTTTATTGATGACTGTCATTCTGACTAGGGTGAGGTGGTATCTCAAAGTTTCAGTTGCATTTTCCTAATAACTAGGCTTATTGGACACTTTTAAAAATAGTTATTTGCCATTTGTAATTATGTTTTGAAAGCTATTTAGCTCATTTGCTCACTTGTTGATTGGCTGTTGTATTTCCTTGGTATTTAACATCTGCAATTCTTTCTAGGTTTTGGATATGGATTCACCCATATGATTTTCACCCATTATGTTTGTTGTCTATTAACTCAGCTGGCTGTTTCCTTTTCTACATAGAAACATTTTATTTTCATGTAGTTTCATCTCTTGACACTTGGGGTTTGTTCCAGTGCCATCCATGTTCTGTTTAAAAACATCTTGAATGGTATCCATTATGCATCTTTTAAAAGTTCTAGTTTCTGGTTTTAAGTTAAGGTTTGATGCATTTTTTATTGACTTTATTTTTTAAAGATTAATTTTATTTATTAATCAATTTTTCCAGCCTGATCACAGTTTTCCCTCCCTCCCTCCTCTCCTAGTTCCTCCTCACAACCTCCCCCATCGACTCCCTCTCCCTTCCATTCAGAAAAGTGCAGGCCATTTTCCAAGTATGTCATCCAGCCATGGCAAATCAAATTGCAGCAAGACTAGGCACCTCCTTTCCTATTAAGGCTGGCCTACTCAACCTAGCAGAAGGAAACGGTCCCAAGAGCAGGTGACAGAGTTGGAGACAGCCCCCCCCCACTTACTCTGCCAGGAGTCCCATAAGAAGACCAAGGCACACAACTGCAACACATGTTCAGAGGGCCCAGGTAAGTCCCATGCAAGTTATCTGGTTGGTAGTTCAGTTTCCGTGAGCCCACATGAGCCTAGGTTAGTTGATTCTGTGGATTTTCTTGTGGTGTCCTTGGTTCCTCTGGCTCCCATCATCCTTTCTCTCCCTCTTCCACAGGGTTTCCTGAGCTTGGCCTAATGTTTGGCAGTGGGTCTCTGCATCTGTCTCCATAAGCTGTTGGATGAAGCCTCTCTGATAACAATTGAGCTAGCCAATGATCTATGACTATAGCAGAATATTATTAGGAATCATTTCATTGACTTTTTTTTTGCTAGTCATGTTTGGTTCTACCCTAGGCCTCTGGGCTGTCTAGCCTCTGGGTCCTTGACCTTCAGGTATTGTCAATGTGGGTTCCCTCTCATAGTATGGGTCTCAAGCTTGACCAGTCATGGGTTGGCTGCTCCCATAATTTCTGCACCATCATTGTCCCAGCATATCTTGTAGGTAGAGCAAATAATTGTAGGTCAGAGGTGATGTGGCTGGGTTGGTGTCCCAATCTCTCAGTTGAAAGTCTTTCCTGGTTGCAGGAGATGTCCAGTTCAGGCTCCATATCTCTCACTGCTAGGTGTCTTAGCGAGGGTCATCCTTGTATATTCCTGGAATTCCCATTGCACCACATGATCATCTCATTAGATGCTGAAAAAGCCTTTGATAAAATCCAACACCTTTTCATGATAAAAGTCTTGATGAATTCAGGGGTACAGGGAACATTGTTGTTTTGCATTTATGGAGCACTGCGGTTACCGTGCGAGAAAAGGTCATGAGGCACGACAAAACCCAGTATCAGAGCTTTATTAGAAAGTAGGGGGGGGAGAGAGGGAGAGA
>LZPO01087959.1:7885-29579 GCA_001675575.1 Neotoma lepida | reverse complement strand
ACCTCTGCAAAAGAGCTGAGTCATACAACCATGGCATATAGCACTAATGAATTCCATAGTGACTGTAAACAATGAAGACATTTGCCCATCTAATTAAGGCAACAACAAATCCAAGAAATCAGTGGGATTGACGGGTTGTATCAAGGTACAGTCTAATGGGAGAGCAGTTCTGAAGATATGCTAAAGTAGAAACAGATAATTAATGGTGGACAGCAGGCAAAATTCCAGGGTTTGATCCCAAGCAACTCATATTTATACACCTGAGAACTAAGTTTGCTCTCAGTGGGCCTTCTGTTCACAAGTCCAGCTCACTCTCTTTCCTGTACNCGTCAATCAATAAACACTAAATATGCCAGCCAGTTACAGCTCCCTACACAGGCCAGCCGGAAGAAGCTGCATTAGCAGTCATCACTCAGAGCCCTCTCTCATTTGGCCCTTTTCTGTCCAGCTTGGATTCCGTCCATCTGGAAGTGACTGAAGTATTTCTGGGAGGCATTCTCAGGGAAATGTCTGTTCCTATTTGAACACAAATTTTAAGTACTGCTTCTTGCTAGATATCTAGTAAGTGCTGGATGCTGCCAGATCAGATGGGCAGTACCATTTCCCTGAGCATTCAGAGAGTAGTAGGCATGACCATCTCTGCTGGGACACCAGAATACCCAGGATTCCAGATTTGAGCTTTACTATCATCATCATCATCATCATCATCATCATCATCATCATCATCATCACCATCATCATCATTATTATAATAGCAAAGTGTGCTTCCTCTCCCAATTTTGCTAGAAAAATAATGAAACGAGGCTATTAATATTCCCAGTACTGGCCTTTCAATGAAATCTCTCATCACTTTCCCTTGCTTCTTACCCCAGTCAGCACAGCCATTGAGCACAAGTCAAATGAAGACTCAGCATGGAGCCATCATTCATACAGTCTCATTAATCAAATATCTCCTTTCCTGATTCTTTCTTCATTGGAAACCTCCATGTGAAAAAACTTTGTGGCCATGTTACTGAACCAACGGTGTTCAGATATGTCTCTGGTGNTCAGACATGTCTCCATCCCATCTGAAACCTGACCCAAGACACCCCACAGGACAACAGACTCCCTGTACTAAGAATTGTGCTTCTCTTCACTTTCTTCTCATAAGCATATGGTATTTATTATCCCCATTCTATGTAAGGAAATTGGCCCTTTGGNTTGTCAAGCTACAAGACTACAAATCATCAGTGAGCAGTTGTTTTATCTTAGGACCTTCTATCTTTGAAACTCACTCTCTTCCCTTTGTATGTATGCTTATGGGGTGGGGNACTAGGCCATTTTATTCTCCCCCCAAATCCAGATTTACATTTGTGTGCCCTGTGCTGTGTATAAAAACAATGCTGAGGAGAAACAAACAGCTCCCATCCTCACAGGGTTTAGAGTGGGAGAAGACTCAACTGCTCACATCTGTAGTCATGTGATATCTGTAGTCATGTGATGGCCNATGTCAGTCTCATTGCNTACATCTATCAGCGAATCCAAAGGTGACTTGTGCACAAAGTCATTTATTTCCCTTAGCCATCACACAAACACTGAATGAATTGATGTGTACACACAAGCATTTGTTAAAGAAAGGCAGAATCTATTCAACTCTACCACTTTGCTCTACCCCACCCTCAGCTAGGGAAAATCTAGACCGTGTGATGAGGTGATTTGTATTAATAAAAGTGTATCATCTGCCAAAAGCAATATGNGTTATCACACTAACGCATAAAACCTGACATTAGGCATGGAGAAAAAAGTTTGCCAATAATGTCATGCAAATACTTCTACCATTTTGCCACAGGCCACTCCTCAAGAGCTACAACTTTAGAAAGTAAGGCAATTTTATTTCCATTTTAGAAGTCAATTGTCTTGGTAAAATTAATATAAAGAAAAGGTNGTAATATTTCCTTTGAAGGAAAATTCTTTTGCTATCAGAGTGCTTGGGGAAAGGTTACTTATGGCCAAATGATTAGGAGAATTTGAAGATAATCAGTGCTCAGTGCTCAAGTTTACTATTATATTTGAGGCTGTGGTTTGAAAGGGCAGAATTGGTGGAAATTTTACGGCATCTTAAATAAATTATAGGACAGCTTTTCAACACTATTTCTCAAAGCCCATGAGGAACTCTACTCAGGGCTTCTACACTTTTGACTGCTGTGAAGTAAAGCAGGTGACCTCATTTCTAAGCCACCTAGAAGGGAGAAAAGTGGACTGCAGCTGCTGGTTTGGGTCCTTGGGATCTTTAAGGGGAGGACTAAGGATTTGATTGGATACATCAAAGAGACTTGTATCGGGCCAGTAATACACATAGTAAGTGGCTGGGGGCCCAGACAGGTTGGTTTTTCTGTTTGGAACTGTGGAAGCTGGAATGCAGAGCTAAGGAATGTTATAATGAGATCTGAAGCTGTCGTCTACAGCTTGGAAGAGCTGAACCAAAGAAATCTAACAAAGAAAGGGTCTTTGTAGTCACAGACTGCATAGTGTTTGTTTGCTCTCTTTGCTTAATTACGTTTCTTTTATTTATAAGCAGTGATCTCACACATCTTCCTCTTTACCACATNTTTGCAAAACTGGTCTTTAGCTTGAACACAGAGCTTTATTCCATTGAAACCATGATTTTCTGGTGCTGTACTCTGAAGTTCTTCTGAAGAACAATGAATTGACCCCAGACCTCTATGCGGGCCAGCTCTTTGTCAGGGTACCTAGGTGAGCAAAATACTCTCTAGGCTCACTCCATGCCACTACCTGGGGATCTTTTGTGACTAAGCCAATGAGCCAGCGAACACTGGTCAGNAGAACCATGGCATCCACACTGCCCATGCTGCCCAGGGAGCCTGGGATTCTTAAGGGGAACTAAGCTGCTCCTCTGCACACTGTTCTTAGTTGGGAGTTTTCTGCTATTGCCAGCTGAATCTGACCTGGACCAAACCAGGGTCCATGATCCCAGAAAAACCAGTAAGCATCACGATTCCTGAAATCAATTACACCTGTAGCCTTCTTAAGAAACCACCCTCTACCTACACNAAAGCAGGCACTTGATCAGAATTCAGTGTGGACCTCGACATTAACAAATTCATGTTAAATGTCTGAGTCTGCGTTGTTGGCAGTATCATCTTTTCCTCATCCTTCTGTTTAATTTGTTTCTAAACTGAAAGAAAGCCTGTCAAGCTATAAACCCCAGGAGGTGGGCTTTTGTCATCAAACTGCTAAAAATGTCTCAAAATATCCATCTTAACCCCAGNAACTGATCTAGTTCAAATATTATTTCAGGGTTGACTTAAATCGAATGCAATTGCCAGGCCTTTTAAAAAGGGCATTGTCTTTTTCTAACAGNAAAGATGCCCCTTTGTTGAATTTCAGNGAAACAGCTGGGCAGGGGATAATCAGTCTGTGTCAAGAAAGGCTTTTGCCCAAGAAGCCACTATGCATAAACAGCCTCCTCTTCNAGGCTGGCCAAATCACAGTAGCCTAAAAATTCAAAAGGGCCAAACTAAGAATATCAAATGTTGGCATATAATGATAATCACAAGAAATAACATTTCCAAGTTCTTTTTTTTTTCCTCCCAAGTTTTGACGCCATTACAACATATTCTCAGTCTATTTTCCACTATCCCACAAATGCCAGCTCTGGACTCCATTCAAGGTATAATGTCTCCCCAGTTTCCTACTGTTGAATTCCCACATGTCATTAAGATACAGCAAGCTCAGTTTGAACCAAGAGTCTCTGGCTAGTATTGTATCTTACAGGGGAAATCTGGAATTTGAGTAAAGCAATCATCTCAGCCACAGGNTTGGAAATGAGCACTTTTCCTTTTATGGCAACTTGTTCTAGTCACTGCTCTGTTCTCTGGAAGCCTAAACGACAACTTAAACACTTTTGTACTTTGTTCAAATCTTAGATGAGAAAAGTTATTCAAGGACANAGATCTCATGCGNTGCACTCACCACTCTCCTCAGAAGGAAATCACAACCTCTGCAAAACACAGAGAAAGTTACAGCCTCTGCTGTCCTCCTAGGGAGTTCTTGACTTCCCTCTATGCCATCCTGGCCACCACAGCAGTCTCTGGAGACTAGAGAATACTGTCAGCAAAGCCACAGAGTTTCCATGGCTAATTCTGCCCCTGGGCTTGCAGGGCCTGAGTCCCAGGCCCTCCTTGGGTGCGTCATTTTTGATTGTGGGATGCTGTGTGGTGACGTACACTTGGAGATGCTTTGACAATGTCCATTGTTGACATGATTGAAGAAACCACAGGGGGAGTGAGAAATAGAGCTGTCTCTTATACACATCTAGATGTGTATAAGAGACAGGGTGACGTACACTTGGAGATGCTTTGACAATGTCCATTGTTGACATGATTGAAGAAACCACAGGGGGAGTGAGAAATAGAGGGGGGGAGGAAAGAGAGAGAGACAGACAGAGACAGAGAGACAGAGAGAGGGAAGGAAGGAGAGGGAGACAGACAGAGACAGAGAGAGAGAGACAGAGAGAGGGAAGGAAGGAGAGAGACACCAGAGACAGAGAGAGGGAAGGAAGAAGAGAGAGATAGACAGACACAGAGAGAGAGACAGAGACTTGTAGAATTCTTTAGTCTCCACTCTTTGAGAAACACTAGCTANCCCACCAGCCCCAGCTCTCCAACTGCCCCAGCTATCCTGGTACCCACACCCTGGTCCACAAAAGCACAGAGACCTCTCCTTGCTTGCTTTTTCTCCTCTGCAAGTGGAGGGAGAGGCACAGCAATTGCCATGAAGCTGAAAGAGTTAAAGTTTNTAATACACTTTCAGAAATGTCTGGCACATGGTAAGACCTACATAAATGGCTGAATACAATTTCTGTTTAAGCTTGTTCAATAAAAGATGCAGTCAAGTCCNAGAGTCATATATAAAATAGGCCTTTAGAGTCAAGTATATCTTCTCACAAGATTTTAGTCCTATTTTAATTTCTTTTTTCAATTTTATTTATTTATCTTACATTTTTATTAGTTCTTTGAGAGTTTCATAAAATGTGTTTTGATCACATTTATCCCCCAGCTATTCCAAGATCCACTCCCTCTTCCCTATCCAACCAACTTTGTATCTTGTTTTCCAAAAACCCTTCAAGAGCAATTTGGGCTGCCCCAAATATTCTGAATATGTGGTCTTCCAGTGGATTGTGGTGGACTTACCAGGGATTATGACCTTAAAGAAAACTGACCCTTCCCCAGCAGCTAACAATTGCAAATAGCTCCATGGGTAGGAGTGAGATGGTGTGCCCAGTTCCCTGCTCCATGGTTGAGATTAGATCTGACATGAGCGTGCACAGGTTTTGTGCATGCCATTGCAATTACTGTGAGTTCATATGTGTAGCTGCCTTGCTGTGTCCAGATGTTTCCTTGTAGTCATCCAGCATCACTTCTGGTTCTTATGCTTTCTCTGACCCCATTTTCACAATTATCCCTGGGACTCAAGTGGTGGAGTGTGATATATATATATATATTCCCCAATGGGCCACACATCTGTAGTCTCCTATCCTCCACACATTGGCCAGTTGTGGGTCTCTGAGTAAATCTCCAAAATAGGAGCTTCTTACATGAGGGTTGAGAGATGTATTTCTCTCTGGTTGTAATAGTAAAGCATTAGGAGTCTATTTAATACTATCTACATTTAGCAGCACAATAGTAGTGTATTTCATGTAGGGCCTATGGCCTNTCTAGCCATGGGTACTTCATCTCGTGGAGCTCGNTTTAAATCCAATCAGAAAGTGGATGGTTAGTTCATGCCACTATCACACTGGTGAGTATGTTTTGAGTATGCCCAGCCGGTTACTGTTGTAACTTGAAGAGTTCAGAACTGAGTGGAGTTGATGATTACTTTTCTTCTTTGGTGTCTTGTGTATCACCTTCCAGCACTGTGAAAACTAGCCTGTAGGGAAGAAGCTTCCAGGTCAGTGCCAGCTTGATTTCATCGTGTTCTATGACACATATGTGGTAGCTTCAGCAAGAGGGTCTTACCATAACGTTCTGGAGGTAACCAAGAGCAATGACAATAGTCTATAATGCTTGGGGGTCTATGGGATCTCATTGTCCATCAATTCCAAAAAGAAGTAACCCATTGTTGGCACTGGTGTTTTGTAGCTTCTACTATGGTCTAGGGACATTTTTGCATTGTTCTATGGTAACTTCATTCTCTCTCTCTCTCTCTCTCTCTCTCTCTCTTTCCATGTATATGTGTGTATATGTCAGGAAGCTTCAAAAAAGACATCTGGACTATTTCTAATTTCTAATAGAAAATTCTTCTCACAGGAGTATTTAGCCAATCTCAGCTAACTCATACAGAGCCATTGGTAAACATAGTGCTGGATGCACTACAGAAGAAAAAACTGTAGTCTTAGGCAAGTCACTTTACCTCCCAAAGTTNCATATTTTTCCATTGATAATTAATCTCAGTGATACCTTCCAACTTNAATTACATATATGTAATACTTATGATAAAAAGCCTGACTACAGTTAATGAAACAAGAAATATAAAATATTGTGAGACTCCAAAAGAGAAAAAGTTATTCACCAATCTTCCCCTAGGTCTATAATTTATTTATAACTGCCAGTGCATAATCTCTTGACCTTTATCATTCTCCTTCCTTGAATACTTCAAAATTACTCATGCAAATTAGTTAGTAGAAGTATTTTGTATGAATTTGGAAGTTTTGTATAAATTTNTAAGATTTAAATTGTGAAATATTTTCAAATTTATCAGCATCTACAAATTGCACAACAGTCAGCTTCATTATGACATTGTCAAACATGTATATAATGTTCTTTGATTATATTCACACCCTATTGCCAGCTCTTGTCACCACCCCTGCTCTTGCTGGGTGCCTTCCTCTTCTAAANTAGTCTCCCTTCTTCTTTCATGTCCTTTTAGAAAAATATTTGTCTTTTGAGTCTGGCTTAGTTTGCTTAACATGAGCATCTCGAGTTCCACGCATTTTCCTGCAAAGGTCACAATTCCATGGTTCTTTCTAAATAANTAAAATTCTGTTTTGTCCATTCATCTATTGATGGCCGTCTAGGATGATTCCACATCTTGGCCNTTGTGAATGGGCCTACAACAAACATGGATTTGTAATTATTTTTGTGCTGTGCTGACTTAGAGCTGTTTTGGTTACTGTGTCTCTGGACTATACCTTGAGATCAAGTATAGTGATGCCCTCAGTGTAGAACAAGTATAATGGTGCCTTCGGTATAGATCAAGTATAGTGATACTGATCTTTTTACTCAGATTGGCTTTGGCTTTTCAGGGTCCTTTACTCTTGTACTATGAATTTTAGAATGTTTTTTTTTCCTATTTATGTCACTAGAATTTTGATAAGGATTACAATAAGCTTTCACATTTATTTGATAAGATTGCCATGTTCACAATATTAATTCTGATAATCCGTGAACATGGACTTTGTAATCTCAGGAGTCTTCAATTTCTCTCCTCNGTGTTTTATAGTTTTCACTGGAGAATTTGNTGCAACCTGAGTTAGGTTTATCCTAAATATTTTAAGGTTGTTGTGAATGTNCCTTTTTTTNGGGGGGGGNCTAATTTCTTTCTTAGCATGTTCATTTCTGTATACAGAGAGGCTACTGAATTTATGTGTTAATTCTGTATCCTACTACTTTACTGAAAGTGTGTTTCAGAAATTTCTACTGGGGTCTTTAGAATCTTTAAGATCATTTTGTCTGAAAAATAGGAATAATTTTATGAAACAATAAATGAGAATATTTTGCACCTCACTAAAAAGCCCTGTGCTTTGTGTTACAGAACCTCACCTTCACTGACTGTGGAAGGGAAGGGAAAGAAGTCATGAGGCAGGAAAAGAAAAGAGGGAGGAAGAAGGGAGGAAGGCAGTGGGGCTTGATTTCTTATGCCCTGGAGTCTGTGGTCTGAGATGTGGACCTACTATAATTTCTTTTTTTTTTTTTTTTTTTTGGTTTTTCGAGACAGGGTTTCTCTGTGTAGCTTTGGCACCTTTCCTGGAACTCACTCGGTAGCCCAGGCTGGCCTCGAACTCACAGAGATCNGCCTGCCTCTGCCTCCCGAGTGCTAGGATTAAAGGCATGCGCCACCACTGCCGGCTATAATTTCTTGTTAAGAAAAAATGGAAAGACTGAGGGAATAGCTAGCTCAGTCAGTAAGTGCATGTTATGCAAGCTTGAGAACCTGAGTTTAATCACAAGGGTAGGACTTCAGAAAGAGGAGGATTATGGGGCTTGATGGTCAGCCATCACCAAATCTGTGAGTCCTATATCCTACTGAGAGGCTCTGTCTCACACAAACTAGGTGGATTTCTCGCACACACACATACACACAAAATACTGCCCCCACCCTCTACCTCTGCACCCTAGACAGTCTATACTAATGGTTCTCAAACTGGGGGTGTGATCATAATAGGAAATCACAGCTAAGTCCCTTGACAGACTATCAGCATCCATCTTTGGTAAGGGTCCTAGGATGGTTTGTCAAGCTCTGCTCTCTGAAGCCACATCTGAGCCACCAAACAGCCAAATATGTTCACAATGCTTGAACAGCCAAACAGAATCAGGGGACACAGGAAATCTGTAAAAAGCTTCAAAAAATAACAAGCTTATGTATTATCTTCCAGTGAAACTTTACCTGTAGGATACTTCCATAGAAAACAGCATTTTTTTCTGTATTTCCTTTAAAGAAANGTTTTGTACAGGGTCTGGATTATTATTTCAATCTGTTACAAGATTCTCTTGTTTGTTCCTACAAAAGCTACAAAGAAACTTCACTAGGCCATCTCCCCAGGTCATTCCATGTTCCTAGTCACATAAGTCTGTGTTAGCAAGATCCCTTTGCTTCTCTCTACCTCAACTACACTGCCGTTTATGGAAAAGAAAATTGGCATTAAAAACTTAAGTGTAAACTAATTATCTGAGACATTGCAAAGTGTGAAGTTTCCATCTCTTGACTTTATACAATTTATAAGTTGTTGGTAAGATGTATTGGCAACCCACTACTTTCCTTAACTTCTAACGTTCTTGGAAGAGATTCAGATCCTCATATACCCCATACAGAAGGCAGCAAGTTCCCAGAGCCAGCAGTTCTTAAATTGTGGTACCTAAGTCAGTGGTATCAGATGCATANGAATCCTTATCACAAATGGAAATAAATCTCTAGCCCATAATTCATAGTCTGTTGCTGTTGCCTCCAGGAGTGACCTCTCTCTCCTGCCTGTAGACAGCATGCACAGTCCATCTCAGCTCTCCTTGGCCCTCTTACCATGTTCCTTCCCCATATCCTGGACCAAGCAGGTCATATGCTACCCTTGCTGTGGAAGGAGCCTCCATCNGGCTCTCCATCTTGAATCGTGCTTCTTCCTTTATCTTCCTCCACACAGAGCCAGGAGTTAGCCTTCCAAGTGCTAATTTGCCCATGAATTTGGCTAATTAAAATCCTTCAAATGCCTGCAGGATGAAATCCAAATGCCCTAACTTTGCCATAAAAGTCCTTTATTAGCTGGCCTTCCCCTAAGGCTTTTTTTTTTCAGTATTTAATAAGCTGTTGATGTATTTAATGTAATTTCAAATAATTAGATTATAAAGAAAGGACAATGAAAAATGTAATATACAACAGAACTCTATCTTGGTTTTACTGAGGAAAACATATCAGGTTTTAACTCAAATGCCTGTGAAACATGATGATCATCTCTGGTGTATATCTCAACTACACCAAAAATGAGACATTTTAAAATAACCATGTTTACCAAGTTTCCTCCCCCAAATCATCTGCACCTTGAGCTCCCCATGTGCCTTAAAAAGAGCCAGTCAGTAGAGGCCATGATGTGCATAAGTCCTCCTGGATCACCTGTCTGACCCAGGACACATTTGCTCTGGGATTTAGGCTTGTGCTTCAGCAAGGAGCAGAATAAGTAATCCACTGTAAAATGACTTGCACTGAGGTGGTCTCAGAGCTTTGCTGAGGACACTCCTTTCCTGNTGTCATCTCTCTTGACTTGCATGTAATACTCCCTCTACCCAGAATAAGTTACTGCAGCTGGAACTATTGCCTTCACTGGCTCATGTAAGTAAAGCTGCTTCTCACAATTCCCTCTTCCAGTCACTGCCTTCCCTCCATGCAGCCCTGCAACCAGAGCATGTTTATTGCCTGAAATGGTACTCTTCTGCTTCTCTGGGATGCCTCCAGGATGACTCCTTGCTAGGTCCTTTGTGTTATAACACACCATGTAAGGGAGCTATTTAAGACTTCACATACACTTAACAAAACAATGGTCACTGCAGCTGCACCCNAAACTACTGCTGTTTCAGCTACTGACTGAGGTTCAGCAATCACTGCCCTGCTGCTCAGGCCAAGGCCGGGCAGGACTTTGGTGTTCCACACTGGAACCGCCTCTTGCCACTGCTGCCAAATGTAGTTATTAACTAAATCTCTATCACTCTATTTACTAACCAAGACTTAGGAGTCAGATGCTGGGGTGAAAACCTGCTAGCTCAGAGAGATCGAGAAGCAACCAATTGACCTTCCCCTTTAGCCAGTGATCCAGGAAGAAAGCATCCTTCCACCATGCCAAACCAAACAAGACCACCATACTCAAAGTCCCTCCTTTTGCGTCTCTCTGTCTTCTAGACTCCCTCTGACTCTCTAAGACTGCTTTCCGCCAACTAGTTGCTGGCTCTGCCTCTTGACCCAAGATTGATTTTATTTAGTTAATGAAAATGCAAACTCAGGGTTCACAGTGTGATTGAATATCCCACAACAAATTGGAGTCTGGGGGAAGTTAAATTTTGCCTATTGTAATAAATATCATACATGAGAAAGGAATGCTTTCGATGACAAGTCAAAAAAGTACCCTGACTTCTGTAGCTCCACAGTAGCCCCATTACTAAGTGATTCAACAAGGTTGGGATACTGGATCCAGGATAATGTCATCTTCTCATCTTCCATCTCTAGTCAAAAGATGGAGACACACTGTTTTCTCTATTTGCTCATCCAATACAAGAAGGAGTGGTCTTAGTAAAAAGAGAACCCTTGTTTCATGCNGTTCCCTCTTCTGAAGGAGACTTTTTAGAATTCTCTGTATGCAGCCCCTTAGGCTAACTGAGCCAGTGCCTCCCTGTGTCAGTGGAAGGAGGAGGAGGAAGTTCAGATCTGACCTTTCCAACCTCACCTGGGGAAAATGAGAGACTCTGGAGATGGTTGGACCAGCCAAGCAACACATGCCACAGAGAACTGAGAAACCAGGATTCTGAACACATCAGAAACTGAAACTTTGAGAGCCACATTCTTTTCATGACTGCACACTATCACTTTTGTTACAAAACTGTTATTTTATAATAATTTAATAAATTCATTTAAAAATCCAAACCAAGGCTTCTGTTACTATTTTGAAGTCTTTCAAAGAAAGTTGATTTCTTTCTCTAGTGACNTGTGATAACAATGACTTGTTATGAATATATGGTTATAGCATTATGGAACAGGGCTATTAGTCCTCTAGAAAAGATACTTTCTACTTGATTTTTAAAATATGAGTGATATTACAAAGCAGGAGTCACCGAGTAGCAGGGGATTTTTATGTACATCTAAATTGGAGGGAGGTGTACTACAAGGTAGGCTTAGGAAAGATCCATTTTATATTTTTGATTATAAATTTATAAACCTAGGTAACATGTTTTCACTATTTCTTCCAACCAAATATGCCTTCATCATTTTGAAATTTCAATCCATAATCTTATTGGAAAGGCTTTTAGTATTTACTTGAAAAACTAAAGTTGCATTTCAATTTATCTTAGCAAGCCACTGGTATTTATCGAGGGAGATGTGAATATATAAAAGGCTAGACTATTTCAATCAATCAAGTTTTTAAAAGATTAAATTTTTACTTATTGAATCAATTTCACTGGTGCATTAAATTCAGATCCAAGTTTCATTCCAAAGTTAAAATTGCCAGCCATTCACTTTTTGCAATCAATAGCTGTATTCTTTCTGTTAAAGGCAAAAATAAATGAATGTTTATCCAAAAAAAGGCAAAGAAAGTAGTTGTGCCATGTATAGAAATAACTGNTTTTNAATCTGAAAATTATTACAATTAGCTATACTAGTTATCAATATAAAGTGATTTCTTGGTTTACTATTTCATGTTTTGATGTACCAATTGCTTTCTACAAGAGAGTATATTATAAATTTTGTATTCACATTCATCATCTAAAGACATTTATAAAAGAATAGATAACATCTTAGTTTCTTTCTTACTCTGATCAAATACTTCATAAAGGCAACTTAAAGGANAAGGGATTTACTTTAGCTCACAGTTCCAGGGGATNGACCAGCACAGCCGCAAACTCAAAGTGTCAAGTGTTTGAGGCAGTTGGTCACATCATATGCACAGTCAGATGAGGAGAGCAGTGAATGTATGCACATATTCAGCTCTCTGATTCCTGAATGTGGATACAGCATGACCAGCTCTCTCCTGCCACTATGAATACCCTAGAATAACAGATACAAGCCTCGTACAAGAGGCTAAAATACACCTTTTCTCCCCAATTTGATTTGTCAGAGTATTTGATCGTGGCAACTTGGAAAAGAAACTTAAGTCAAAAATAGGTACCAGAAATGGGGCTATTTCTATGAAAGACCTAATATATGGATTTAAAACCGTTTTGTAACTTGAGTGTGGAAGAGTTTGGAATTCTGTGTTAGAAAAGCCCTTGAATGCTGGGGCCTAATTGGTCATTTTTATGGAAACTTAGATGATGAGAATACTAATAGAAATGTGGCCAGTGGGGCCTAGCTTAAGGCTGTTCAGAGCAGAACAAATATAACTATAAGGAACTGGGTCAGGAGCAATTAGTGTGACATTTTGTGTCCTGAGTACCTAAGTGAAGTTGAGTTTAAAGGTAATGGATTAATTTGTTTGTCAGAGAAATGCTCAAGATAGGATGATGTTCAGATTGATGCTGAAGAAGCAGCTGTAATTGATACAGATCAGCACCATTGTGGAGAAAACTGCTACACACGGACACTGCAAGGTATCCTAAGAGCAAAATCTGACTTGCCAGAGGCCTCATCTCCACCTGGCAACAGAACATTGTCCATGTGATACTGGTTTTGGAGGCATAAAAGACATAAAATTCAAGAAGTCATGGAGTCTTGCTCTATATTTCTGAAGAAATGTTAATCCCAGGCAATGTGTAACAGAGTCAGAGTCCTTTCAGGGAGGCCCTGAAAGGCTGTTGTTTGAAACTGTGAAGGCAAAGAAGCCTAGGTAGGGGTAGAGGTCTNAGGATATTGGAAATGACTGAGTCACAGGATATCTGCAGAGGAAAGCTGTAGGCATGAAGTGTGAGCCTGTATGTGCTGGGGTGCAGAGATAGACAGGTTTGCCTACCCAGGCCCTCTTGGGAGTCCAGATGAACTCCAGATACCAGACATGGAGCTGTAGGATTTAATGTTTTCCCTGCTAGATTTTGGGTTTGCCTTTGGTTTGACCATTTCTTGTGATATCCTGATTGTTCCATTTTGGAATAGGAACTCTGTGCCATAATACTTTGAAAGTGAGTAATTTGCTTTTGTAGGCACTCACAGTTAAGAGACTTTGTATGTGTAAAATGCTGGAACTGGTTATTTTAGATTGAATGCTAAAATGGCCATGAGCCTATGGAAACAAGGATTGGAAGATAATAGGTTAAATGTTATGTGTTGAGGTATCAGGTTGACAAGAGATGAAACTAGGATGGTTAATATTAAATATCAGTGTTATCGTACCTAGAACCATCTGGGAGATGGATCTCTGAGAAAGTTTGTGGGAAATCATCTTGATTACATTAATTGATGTAATTCCCACCCACTGTGGGTAGCACCATTCCCTAGGCAGAGGATTCAGAGCTATATAAAAGAGTGGGGAAAGTGAGCTGATCACTCGNATTCTGCATTCATTGTTCTCTGATTCTTGACTATGGATGCATTGTGGCCAGCTGTCTCAAGTGTCTACCACTGTGACTTCTTCACAATGATGGGTGTGGTAGTTTGAGTGTAATTGGCCACCATAATCTCATAGGGATTGGCACTATTAGGATGTGTGTTTGTTGGAGTGGCTATTGCCTTGTTGGAGGAAGTGTGTCACTGTGGGGCAGGCTTTGAGGTTTCCTATGCTCAGGATACNGCCCAGTGTATCAGTCAACTTCCTGTTGCCTACAAGATATAGGACTCTCAGCTACCTCTCTGGTACCATGTGTGCCTGCATGCCACCATGCTCCCCACCATGATGATAATGAATTGAACCTCTGAAACTGTAAATGAGCCATCCTACTTAAGTGTTTCCTTTATAAGAGTTGCCATGGTCATGGTGTCCTTTCACAGCAATAGAAACCCTAACAAAGACAATGGGACATAATCTGAAGACTAAAATAATCCATTATTCCCCTAAATAGCTTTGTTGTTTTTCAGAGTATTTTATAAAAGGAACTCAGAAAGAACTAAGATAAATTCTAACACAATGCCTACAGAAATGCTAAAATGCTCTCCTTAAAAGAGTTGCTAAAAGCTGGATGTCATGATGCATCCCAATAACCCTAGGACTTGGGAGGCTGAAGCAAGATGATTGTCATGAGTTTGAGGCCAGCTAGAGCCACTTAATGAGATTTGTCTCAACAAAACAGAACAAACAAACAGATAAAAGTCTTCATATCTCTGACAGAAACAGTTTATATTATAACTGGCTTGACAGTATTAACTGGATGTTCAGCATGGTTGTTGATCTTTGAACTCTCAAGTGAATAGCACTACACACATTAAATCTGTATTTGTCAGGTCTGCATTCAGCTATTTGCAACAGAAAATCATTAATGACAGATTACAATGAGGTTGAGTGTTTTGTTTGGTTTGGTTTGGCTTGTTGTTGTTGCTATTGTTGTTGTTGTTGGTGGTGGTGGTGGGGTGTGTGTGTGTGTGTGTGTGTGTGTGTGCGTGTGTGTATGTGGGTGTGTGAAAAGTTGTTGAAGAAATGAAAGGTGGCACCTGAATGATGCCACCAGAGCCTAGTTTGTTCCATTGCTTTGTACCAGCTTTTATCTTCAGGCTGACTGGCCCACAGTCATCAAATAACTGCTTCAGTTCCAGCTACTCAGTCTCATTCAAAATGGAAGGAAGAGGAAGGGGGCAGTGCTAGAGGTGAGGCTATGAAATCTCATAACAGTTTGAGACCCTCTACTTTAGGGCTCTTGTTTTTGTTTGCAACAGTGTAAGCCCAAATGGCTTTCCTTGTGTGGCTAAGTGCATTACAGTTAGAACAAGTCCCTTGGTCACCAGGCTGATGCCATTCCCATTGCACACACTACTTTCTGGAAACCAGTGTTTTCTTGTGGAATAACAGTAGCAGCAGGGGACCTGGCCACAAACTGGAGAAGAAAGGCCGGGAAGGGCTGGGTGAGACTCATAGGAACCAGATAATGGACACAGGCTGAGAAGGAGTGGTCCTCCTCTATGACCCCATCCTACACACACACACACACACACACACACACACACACACACGCCTCTCAGCTCCTTAGCAACAGAAGAGCAGAGCATGGAAAGATGTGGGGAGACAGTGCTGTGGTTGCAGCTTCAGTGACTGTCTGTGGTGGTAAAGACAGATGGGATGGTTTGGGTGAGAGAGGGAAGTGAAGGATTAAGGAACAGGGCAGTTTGACTGGCTTAGAAGGTTGAGGTTCTTGGCATCTAATTTCTCAACTTTGTAAACAGTATCAAAGTATAGAGATAAATGTATAGGTCTCAGTTGACATCCTGTTATTATATAATAGAAGAGAAAGTCCATGGTTGTCACAAAATTACATAGGAGCCAGTGCTCTAACCAGTAGCAAGCAGATGAAGTACATGTGGTCTGACCAAGATGGACTCTGAATCCTTGTTAGCAAAATATTTGGGTCATGGATCTAAGCAGGATGACTCCGGACTGAGAGCTGTGTCGGGTAGTTTTACAGAATCCTGCTTGGAAAAGCTGAACCACATTCCACTCTGTGATAGCAGATGGCCTCAGCATGCCTTCATGCTTGGTCAGATGTTATTAATCCATGACCAAAAGAGCAGGTGGCACAAAGAGGCCACACCATTTCCTCAGAAGTCACTGAACTTGAGAAAAGCATGACTTGTCTAGACATGCTAGAGTTCCCACTATACTTATTTTTAATAATTATACTTTTTAAGCAAATGGGAAAATGGGACTGACATTTTCTCTCCATTTTTCTTGTTTCTATGAAATATTCCATTGAGTATGTGAGTGATCAGTCATTTAAATACTCACTGGACAAAAGTAATTCTAAAGTAGGGCATTAACTCCAGATTTAAGGAAAAATTCATTAAACCTGAGTAGTTCATTATCATGAAATGCATTTGATTATATTTTATAGCATGAATCTGAGTTTCCCCAGTACAAAGCATTCAGCCGAGTGCTTTTCAGATTATATTGCATTATGAATGTAAATTATTCTATGCTAGAGGCCATTTGCTTCCTGTTCACTTTCATTTGNTTCTGGGATGCTATCCACTCTAGGATGGTGCTGGTGGGGTCAGCACCTCTGCAAGTACCCCTGGAGAGAAGCTTCTAACAGGAATCATCAGTTCACCGAAGCTAGAAAATACTAGCCCAACAAATTAAACCCTTAAATGTATTACCTGCAGTTATTTAAATGCCACGGTTAGACACAATTCAGCATTACCCAAACAGCTTTCCCTTTATATTATTCCTTGTATTAGTGAAAGCCATTTAAAAATAAAATCCCATTTCAATTTATCTTTGCGCTTATATTGTTTTTCTAGCCTAGGAAGAAAAGAAGGGGGAAAAAAAAAACTCTAATCCCTTTACAAATGAAAATTGCCTTCTTGTGTTCTCAACTAATTTAATCTAAATTGTTAACTCTGCAGAAGGTGGGTTCTGAGGGAGACATTTCCTCCCCAGGGCTAGGGCAATAGCAGGTTTATCTTACTTAGGCATCTGGTGCCCTAATTCATGAGGACTCCAAAACTCTGCACTTGCGGCTCCCAGCTCCCAGGCAGCAGCAGGCCCCTTTATGCAATAAATTCTGCAGTGGCAAAGCAATAAGATAATAAGCTCAATCCCGTGGAGTGCCCAAGATAAATGCCGAGTTATGACATAAACCGTTGGGAACTGGAAAGGAGCAGCTGTCTGCTATCCCGGGACTGCCTGAAGTTGATGCTTGAGAGGCGGGAGGAAGAGGCAGGGAAAGAGGCTAACCTCACTTGGCCCTTCAGACAGAGAGAAAAGACAGCATTTTATAGCAATCACTCTGAAGAACTGGGTGAAGCGTCCTTCATGTGAATGGCGCCCAAACTCTGCTTATTCATGTGTACCAGACTCATTTTTGCAAAAATATACACATTGATACTAAGGTTTTATATTTGAAGCAAAATACTGGATGTCCTTTAATGTCCTACTTCAAGGTCTGCTTCTTCATGTTGTGTCACAGAAAAGCCATCCCTCAGGTCCCACCTTCAGNTAGAGTANCATGGTATTTAGAATTTAGAGGCAAGGCACTGTCAGGCATTTTAAACATGACACATGCCTTATGTGGGGAATTAGTTCTCTGTCAATCTTCTTCCTCAAGCTCAGCCCAGGATACAAACAATTCGAAAACCTCTTTTTACCAGATGGTGGGAGAAAGATTCCATTTTCATTTGCTTTCTCATTTCAGTTGGACTGAAGAAGGACACATGGAGGTCATTGCTAATGCTTTTCCTAATTCTAGACCTTGAGTGAAGAATCTTAGACCAGTCATTCCTGCCAGNATGTTTCATTGCCTTCACAAAACTTCTGTCAGAGTAAAGCTGGTTGACAGCTCATGGTTAAGAGCCCTAGGAAGCTCCATTCTAACAGCAATTACAGTATCTACTAAATATAATTTACAGAGCAGCACAGAGAGTGTGCATGAAGGTGAACAGTTTGGATGCTTCTGCCTCCTGTAGGCAAGATAAACAACTTATCAGTGTGGTTGATTAATCCAAAAAAAAATACCCAGTACTTGGCCACCCCTGCAGCAGCTTGTATGTGAGATAAGAAGATATTCAATGTATGAGGACATCATCTATTTTACTTTCTAAGGCAGTCTACACTCACTTGATCTCAATGCAGTCACAGGCAGGTCATTGTCTGGAATGATGTCCTCACTCTGGCCTGTCACAGGAAGCTTATATTTAAAGAGATTTCAGCAAAAAAAGCAGGAGCTGATATAGATACCATGCAGCTGCAATGCACTCAGTGATGGAGAGTGCATCCACTGCTAATATGTGATTGGGAAGGCCAGAAATATTATGTGAGTTGGCTGCTGGCACTTGGATCTGGTAAAGCCCCTGGTACTTAAGTCTAGGAAGTCATATTGGACTTGAGTTTAAGATCCTTGACACAGTTTCATCTATGAAAAGCAGACAATACCCAGAAGATAGTTATCTGGAGTAAATCACTGCCCTTCCCCCTTTCCTCTGAGGTCTCCTCTGTCCCTGTCCTTGTGTTAGGCTGAAAAATGGGCTCTCAAGCATACACCACCATTTGAGTCCCTGGGATCTGTAAATGTGACTTTGTTTGCAAACAATGTTCCTGCAGATTAAGCTAAAGATTAAGAAGAGATCATCTTTGGTTATCTAGGTGAAACACAAACCCAATAGCAGATGTCGTTAAGAGAGAGATGGTTCATCACCCACATTCATATACTAAAATCATAACCCCAAGGTGATGGTACCAAAGCACTTGGTCTTCAGGAAGGAATTGGGTCATGGAAGTAGAGTCCACAAGAATGGAATGACCAACCACAGTAGCCTTAGAAAAAGAAACATAGATGTCCTTTCTGTGAGTCAAATGATGGTACATCAAAAAGATAACTTCCTGTGTACCAGAAAGCTCTTACCAGACATTGAACCTACTACTACTTAGNTGTTCTGACCTCCAGAAGGGAAAGAATGGTGTGGTTTAAGCCTACAATGTTTTGTTGTTTGTTAAAGCAGCCACAGCTAACAGATGGAGAGTAGGAGAAAACACAAAGAGGAAAAGATGACATTGATCATAGAGGCAGATACCAAGTTCATGCAGTCAAGGAATATTGAAAGAGCCAAAGTATGTGTCTTAGCTAGGGTTACTACCACTGTGATGAAACACTNTGACCAAAAGTAAGTTAGGAAGGAAGGGTTTGTTTGGCTTACATTTTCACATCGTAGTCCATCACTGAGAGAATAGGGACAGGAACTCAAATGTGGAACGTGGAGGCAGGAGCTGATGCAGAGACCATGGAAGTGGGCTGCTTACTGGTTTGCTTATCATGGCTTGCTCAGCCTGCTTTCTTATAGAACCCAGGACCACCAGCCCAAGTATGGCACCACCCACAATGGGCTGGGCCCTTCCCTCAATCACTAATTAAGAAAATGCCCTACAGCTGGATCTTAGGGAGGCATTTTCTCAATTGAGGTTCCCTCCTTTCAGATTACTCTAGTTTGTGTCAAGTTGACAAAAAACTAGCACGGGCAGNGTGGAATGTAAAGATGCGAGGAAAGCCCTGAAGATATCTAGATTTTGACTCAGTAAAACTATTTTAGATTTAGTCAGGAGATCCATGAAAGAGTAAGTATTTGCTGTTTTAAACCAAGGAGTTTGTTGTAATTTTTTAGAGAATCCACATGAAATTAATATGTCCCCAGAGTTCATCAGTGTCAGACACGGCAGTACTTAATATCAACTGCCTGCTGTTCAAGGCCAATTAACATTCCTTTTGGCCATTGTGTTCTGATNTCTTCCTCAAGAAACATACCATAAAAGTGGTGCTTTACCCCCTTCCTTTCAAGTTTTCATCAAAATAAAGATAAATTTCAGCTAGGGTGGAGGCAATCTACTACGTCGTAGGTGATGGTTGGAAGGTAGCAGGTACACTACCATTTGACTTTGTTCAAGTGGATGCCCAGGGTTCTAGCTTACTTCAAACCCTTTGAACATGGGTAATTACAGCCATGCTCTAGCCCCCTCCCCCGACTGGGTGAGGCAAGGTTAGCTGTGTTGTAAAGGAAGCATGTGTATTCTCTCNACTACTTGGCATCTCATGTGGGGGCCTGCAGAGCTAAGTTGTTTACAAGTAAAGATGGTCCTGGGAGGAGGCAGGGAGGAAGGAACCAAGTTGTTGACAAAGGTCTGTGGGGCTCTGTGGAGGAAGCAAGGAGAGAGAAACCTAAGCTGTTTATGTCTGGGTGACCTTTAAACTGATTGGCCCGACAGGGCATCTATCCCGCCCCTCTCTCCAGCCTTGTGGTTTTAGGCTTTAAAAGGGGCTCACTGTTTTTCAATAAAGGCATTCTTGTTTGACTTGATTCCCTGTCACGTCTGATTGTCTCCCGGGAAAAGGAGGCTGGGAATGGGCAGACAGTCGCACTTACCTTTCCTTGGTTCCAGGTCGTCNCTTCTCGGGAGACCTAAGTTCTCAATGGGGCAGACGTCACAACAATCTCATATCCATCAAAGCACATCATTGAAGTGGCTTAAGGAAGGAAGTTGGATTCATAGTACAGGAACACTGAGTTACACTGTGTGACTTTCTTTTTAGTTCTCTGTGAAGCTGTTTGCACGAAGGAGCACAAAGGAGAAAGTTCAAGAGTCTTGCTAGCTAGGCCTTTAACACTTAGACATTTGCTGATTATATAAACAAGAAGCCAGCCAACAAGTCTGGAGCACTGAGCACCAGTCACTGATTAGATTTATTTACTGTTTTGCCTTATTTANCTAATTGTGTGGACTATGCTTATTCATTGTAAAAAAAGTTTCTGTTTTTAATTGAATATTTCATAGATGCATATAACATGTTTTGATCAAACCCACCATCATTCTTTCCCCTCCAACTCCTCCACTACCCACTCCACCACTTTTTCTTCCCAACTTCATCTTTTTTTAATATTTAGTCAGTTAGTTAGTTAGTTAGTTAGTTAGTTAATTAGTTAGTTTTGGCTTTTTGAGACAGAGTTTATCTATGTAGCCTTGGCTGTCCTAGAACTCACTCTATAGAACAGGCTGGCCTCGAATTCACAGAGATCTGCCTGCTTCTGCCTGCCGAGTGTTAGGATTAAAGGTGTGAGTTTCCACTGCCTGGNTACCTGTTTGTTTTTAAAGCCACTGAGTCTACTTAATGCTGCCAGTATGCACATGGGTGTAGGGCCATCTACTGGAGCATGGGTAGCCTCTTAGGGACAATATCTTTCAAGAAACTGACTCACACCCTCCCCAACAGTCATCAACTGCTGATAGCTCCTCAGTTAAGGGTGAGAATTCATTGACCCCCTCCTTCACCCACACTGAGATTTTGATAGNCCTGGTTTTGTTCAGGTCTTGCTTATGCAGTCATAGCTGCTGTGAGTTCATATGAGCAACAGCCATGTCATGTTCATAAATGATGGCTAGTAACAGTCATCCACTACATTTGGGTCTTCTGAGCCTTCCCTTCCCTATTCTACAATCATCTTTGAGCTTTGTAGGGAAGGTGTGTGTAAATGTCTCATTTGGGGATGAGCACTCCACAAACTCCTTTTCTCTGGATGTTGACTAGTTTATTAATTGTATCAATTGTCATATATTGCAAAAAGAAGCTTCTAAGATGAGGGTTGTGAGAGATACACTAATCTATGC
>LZPO01087958.1:10290-24570 GCA_001675575.1 Neotoma lepida | reverse complement strand
TCAGATCAGCGAGTCACTTCTATTCTGTGTCAGACAGGTACCTCACCCCAGATTCTGGTCATTTGTTGTGAAATGAGGAGCTATAATAAAAGACTTCACAGATTCCTTGCACCTCAGAGTCTCTGTAGTTCTCTGAATCAATGATTGAGTGCTCGTGCATGAGCATGGACATGTGTGTGCAGGAATGAATATGGAAAATGCAAATGACAGTCCTGGAAGGTTTTACTANGGAAGTCTGATTTTTCCAAAAGTTGTACTTACATTTTGAAGAAACCTCTGAAAAAAAACTATCCTCATCTATACATGTGTGTGCAGTTGTCTCTTCACACGTGCACGCACACGTGGGCACACACACACACACACACACACACACACACACGTTTCAACAGTCTATATATGTAGTCTCTTCATCTATATACACATATGTGCAATGTTCTCTTCTGTATATTACATGCTTGTGCTGTAGTCTCTTAATCTGTATATACACATGTGTATTATGGTAATTAGATGGCCAGCCCAATTATTTANATTTTAACAAGATAGCTTTATTTTAGAAACAACTTACAGAAATAGGGAGGGAGCCAGTACAGGAATAGAAATGGAGAGCGACTCGATCCAGTGAAGAAATCTGGTTCGGTCCTCAACCTGCTTCCGAGTCCGTGAGCGATCCTGAAGCAGCAGGAGCAGGCCGGTCACATAGGCATCCATAGGTTTTAAGGGGCTCCCAGTGAACCATGCCCTATTGGAGGTCTTAGACAGGTGTTGTGGTTACCTGTTGTCACAAAAAGGGGCTGTCCCATAGTCAAAAGCTGAAAACTATCCACTACACATGTGTGTACCATAGTCTCCTCAGACCTATACACACACACACACACACACACACACACACACACACGCGCACACACATACACACGCATGCGCACACACACGTGCGCACACACATACACACATTTTCAGTAGACTGCATATGTACTCTCTTCATCTCTATACTCACATGCAAGTGCAGTAATTTCTTAACGCAGATATATACATGTGTGCAATGGTCTCTTCATCACTATATGCACACAGGTGNACAGCAATCTCTTCACCAGAGACTTCTTTTCCAACTTCAGTTCCCCAAGCTCAGCCCCAAGAAAGAGGTCAGACATCTGTCAGTGAAGCAATTAATGCATACCCTTACTATCAGTCACCTCACTCTAAGACTAGCAGCACAGAGTTTATTCTTTTCTCTATAGCTTTGTCTCTAACTTCAGTTTAAACAGTTCTACATCTCTAACTTCAATTTGAACAGTTCTACATGGAAATATTGTTTACAGAAGAATGAAGAGACTGAGGATAAGAGAGAAAATGAAGGCCAGAAACAAAGATGTGTTTGCTCTCATCCACTCAGGAGAGAGGTGAACCCAGGCAGGCTCTGCTCTCTCAACATTGCAGAAATGCTCCTGACTGTGTGCTAGGACTGTTCNTCATCTTCACAGAATGAAGACAAGAAGGTCTGTGAACACTCAGGTCTCTGCTCTGACCCCTTGAGGAAAGTGGGGTGTTAGAGGGAAACTCTTTCCCCTTCAGATGTAACCAGGAAGTCTGGAACCAGAAGCTAAGGGCNAGGCAGCCAGTTGTGAGCAGATTTGGAGGACCCTGAAGCTGGACTCCCCCATCCCAGAGTCAAGTCAACTCTCTAAAACCAAGGACTTTAATTACTGGCCAGGAGGATGGGACCTGAGTCATATCTCTGGTCTTAAAAGGAGGATGNCCTTACCTGCCTAGGAGATCATTCATGGATAAATAAGCCTGGCTTCAGAAGCCCCAAATCTTANAAGATTACTGAAGGGGACTTTATGATTCAAAAAGAGATTACAAGATAGTCTCTTNTAAGATACAATCCAAACAGGCCTGACAAAAATATGGACAAAAATTCCTCAGAAACAGCTGCTTGCTCTAGATGTCTTAGAGAATCACATAAAGACCACCTGACAGTGATCTCTTGAATCGTTGTCCATTCTTCTGTCTCAAGAATGCACTTCATCTTTCAGAAGGTCAGCCTGTCATACACTACACGCTCTGTGTCTCACCTTAACTGTTTTGACAGAGATTACAGGAAGCTGGGAGACAAGGGGAGTCCAGACAGAGCAGCCTGTTGATAGTGTGACTAACCCAACTCAAGTCAGCACAAGCAGGTCTTTGTCAAAAGGAAGGAGATGAAACACTGTTATGACCTTAGCATGTTATCTTCCAGTCTGTAAAAGGCTTGTAATAGCCTTGATAGAAGGATAATTTTCTTGAATATACATTGTAGTTGTTTGGTTGGGGTGCTCGTTGGTTTATTTTTGTTATTTTTATTTATCCATTGACAATTCCATTCATGATATAATGTGTTTGATCATANTCATCCTCCATTACCCTCTCTCTCTTCCCCCTCCCTCTCTGTCTCCCTCTTGATCCCCTTTTCCTTACCAACAAGGACCCGACCTACTTTCATGTCTTTTTGTTTGTTTGCTTTAATGACTCATGAAGTTTAATAAGGGCTGCTTGCATGAGCATGGTTGAGGGATGATTTACTGAAGCTTGGGTAACTTACCAGTGGCTACACCACTGCAAAAAAAACGGCTCTCCATTCCCCAGCAGCCATTAACTGCCAATAGCACCTCAGCTTGAGGGGGACCTCATGAGTCATTCTCCTGTTCATGCTGGATGATTGATGGCTCAGTGTTGTATAGGTAACCCCGGCTGCCGTGAGTCCATGAATACAATGACCTTGTCCAGAGGACAGCACTTCATGGCACTCCTTGTCACACTCTGGCTCTTGTTCTCCTCCCATCCCACCCATTACCCAATGTTCCCTGAGTCTTGAGGGGGAGGATACAGATGTCCCATTTGGGCTGAGCACTCATTCTCAGCTCTTTATCCAGTTTGAATCTTTGCATGACTGATGCCCACTGCAAACAGCCTTTCTGACAAAGGTTGACAGCAGGACTAATCTGTGGACATAAACACAGACATTTAGGAGGCAGCATGACAGCGTGTTCATTTAGTAAAATACCATAGTTGACTCTGCACTCCATCCCCCTGCTATCCTGTGATCTCCCCAGACATAGGCTTTTGATGATGTTTACAGAACAGGCAGGAATTTTTTCCTGTGGAGCAGGCCCCAGATCCAATGAGAAAGCAGTAGTTGACCCCCCAACAGTCATGACACTATTGCACCAGTGGAGANATCNTGCCTGAGAGGTTGGTTTTGTAGCTCCACAGTCCACAGCTAAGCCCATCAGTGACTTGCCGTCCCCTAGTAGCCGGCATATCACCTGGCACTATGAAAGCTAGCCAGCAGGGAAGACTCTGCCAGTTCAGGTGTACCCGGATTTTCTATGTCCTGTCTCCACCACCTGTCTCACCAAATGGCTTTTGAGCTGATCTTAGTCTCTTCCATTCATTGAGATTAACTTGTACCATGTTACTGTAAAATTCCTCATGTGGTTTTGCAAGTGCACCCTTGCCATTCTTATTGCAGCCACTGAGTCAGGGAAAGCTGTGTGCAGGCTGGTGCTGGTGGATGGGGTCCCATGTCAGCAGCTAATGTGCAGGCATACAGGAGTACCCACAACTTAGGAAGCAGCAAGTGCTGACCATCAAAGTGGCATTGAGAAACAACCCTGTGACCAATGTCCTCAACAGTTCTTTTTATCTCGGTGCAGACTTTTCTTGGGACTGCTATCTGACANCATCCTTAATTGCAAGTAATGGCATAATGACATTAGTCAACAGTTCAGTTGCCTCCATGACACTGATATGNTGTTTAAGATAATAAAATAATAGAACAAGCCTGTATTTGGCAGTGTTTAACACTAAAGACAAAAATCACCCTGAGAACTCAGGGTATGTTCCTTCACATGTGTTTTTATTAAATCCTTGTTTCAAATAAATGGGTCTTTAGCAAACATATGTTCCATCAACACAGTATTTGGATTTAATTTAGAGCAATGGAGGGCAGTTAGCCATACAGAAAAAAAAATCTGCTTGGAGGTATTTCTTGAACACAGCTCTTTGAACACAATTTAATGTATGGCAAAGGATCATTGATGGTCTAAGTCAGTTCTCAGGACATTGCTGTGACCATAAATGCAACTCCAGCACTCGGGTGAGTGGCATTACAGGGACCTGCTGATTACGACGTGGCTTACAAAGACTTAAGCTGCCACTTGGCACTAGTTCAAAATTACAGTGTGATGATGGTGGCCTAATGTGTCACATTTTAAACTACTTTAAGGGAAATCAAGAATCTGAATTTTCAAAGTGAACATTTTAGACAGACTGATGCAAATATTGTTTTGAAAAGGATTTTTAAAAACACTGCTGTGGCTACAATATGTAATCTTTGCCTGATATTATAAACATTAGGTAAAGACAGACTTGGTGGCTCACTTCTGATAATGCAGCAACTGGAAAGCTAAGGCAGGAGGATTGCTGTGAGTTCAATGCCAGCATAGGTTACAAACTGAGATCTGTCTCAAAAGAATAACTGAAATAAACATCTGGTATATTTCTTTCTATCTGCTGAGATCATAAGTATCCCCAGAGGGCTGCTCCTCACCCTGTCCTTGCCATGGATAAAAAGCCTTCCCACATTGCTTGGTCACTGAAGGTTTCAAGTCATTCCACAGAACAAGGTATCAAACAGGTAGCTGGTACGTCTGCCTTCAGGCCTATCTAGGTCTATATTTATGTCCTTATCGATAGTAATATGGTGGCATTTTTGGAGCCCAGTACCTCTGGTGGGACACCTTACACAGCCTTGGTTCAGGGGGAGGGGCTTGGACCTGCCTCAACTGAAATGCACCAGTCTCTGCTGACTCCCCATGGGAGTCTTTGCCTTGGAGGAGGTGAGAATGGGACAGGTAGGTTGTGGGGGCAGGAGGAGGGAGGAGAGGCGTATCTGTAGTTGGTATGTAAAATGAACAGAAAATTTCTTAATAATAAAAAAATGAAAAAAAAGAAAGTAATATGATGGCATTTTCAAGTTACAAGATAAAGAGGGGCCAGAAAGATGACTTGGTGGTTGAGAGCACTTGTTCTCTTACAGAGGACCCAGGTTTGCTCCCAGCACCCACATGGTGGCTAACAATCATCTGCAACACCAGTTCCAGGGGATTCTCTACCTTCTTCTGACCTCTATGGCCATCAGCTGCACAACACATACAGTCATGAAGGCAAAATACTCATACACAAAATAAAATAAACAGATCTATTTTAAAAATTAAAAGGAACAGAAAAAGAGGGCCAGAAAGATGGAGGAGCTGACTGCCTAGTCTGACAGTGCGAGTTCAGTCCCTGGGAACCATGTGGAGGAGAGCGAGAAGCAGCTCCCACAGCTGTCACACACAGAGACTTAATTTTTTTTTAAAGAATAGAGGAAGATAGTAAAAATTTAAGTAGATTGATTTTGTTAGAAGATATGACCTCTCAAGGATCTAATTTCATTTTGTCTCACATGGAGTATGGACCAGGGATTTCACATGCCTTTAATTTCAGAACTTAGGAGAATGGCAGGCGGAGGTGGTGGCAGGTAGTAGGGGTAAAGGTGGTGATGGTGGTGGGGGTGAGAGTGAGGGTGGTTGTGGGGGAGATGGATCAGGGATCCATCCATGCCTTCCTAAGATGTGCCCTGGTCACACAGGCAAGTGCACTGTCTCTCAGACCCAGCAACTCCAGCGGCATTCAGCATCTACTGCAATTGGAGGGATGCTGGGGTCCACAGGTAAGGAAGGTCATGTTGGAAAAAGCCATCCATACATTTCCAGGGGAGGTGGTCTGGGGCCCTTTCTTTCTATCTCTCATCCTGTTACACAGATGTCTTACAAAGTCCCTACACAGACCAGACAGGAAGCCCTGATGGAAGCGTGGACAGTCTAGGGATTCCCTTGGACAAATGGCATACAAAGGATCATTTCACAAATTGTAATAGTGAAATTTGAACTCATGATAGGATCTCAGTTATATGAATAGGATTCTGGGGGTAAGAAGCTTTGGATTTTAGTTCAAATGTTTGATTTTTTTTTATTGTAGAATCTTAGCTTTTCCTTAGGTGTATGTGTTTATTAATTTAAGTTCCTACATATAAAATACATAGACTTATGGACTAATCTTAGAACTACATTTATACCTGAGCAAAATAAAAAATGAGCACAAATCCAGGATTGATAATACGTGCCTTTAATCTCAGAACTCAGGAGGGAGAGGCAGGCAGATCTCTGAGCTTGAGGCCAGCCTGGTTTTTATAACAAGTTCTGGGACATCCAAGGCTACACAGAGAAACTGTCTCAATAAAGCCAAAGAAGGGGAGAAAACGTTTAGCACAAAAGAAGCAAGGGAAACAGTAGGACGGGTAAGAGCATTTGCTCCTCAAGCATGAGGACATGAGTTCCAATCCCCAGCTCCCATGTAAAAAGCTAGGTGTGGTTGCATGCACCAGTAGTAACCCTACACTGTCATAGGTGGAAACAGGGGCATGTCCAGGAGTTGATAAATGCCAGCTTAGCATCTGCTTTAGTGAGAGACCCTGTCTCAAGGAGTTGAGTAGAGGGTGACAGAGCAGTGATAGACCTAATGTGCTCCTCTGGTCTGATTGCACAGATTACTTCATGAATAGATCTATTTGTAAACTTCTCAAGAGAAAAAAGAGGGCTGAGGATCCAGCTCTGTGGGAGGGAACTTACCTAAAATGAACAAGGCCCTAGGTTAAATTCCTAGCACACACACACACACACACACACACACACACACACACACACACACACACACACACACCCCAAGACACAGACAGACAGAGAGAGAAGGAGAGAGACAGAAACAGAGAGACAGAGGGGAGGGGGATCAGCACAAAAGACTGAAGAGTGGTTTTAGGAGTAAGCTCTCCAACCACCCAGGTTAGTGAACTTGTTCATGGCCTGGGGAGGTCAGTATATCAACAAGCATAATTTCATAGCTTTTCTCCCCAGAAACCTCAATGGTAGGGAGGTTTTACTCTCAGTTCTCAATCCCCTCTAGACTAATAGAAAGCTCAGGACAAACTCCAATTACCTCCTACAAAAACACTCTAAGCTCCAATGTAATGGTATCAGAAACTACAGACTTTGGGAAGTAACTCGTCATGAAAGTGGAGCATTCTAGCTCTTTCTGCCAAGTGCAGGAATAGCAAGGTGTAGCTCTCTGCAGTCTTACAGAGCCCTTATCAGAACCTTATTATGCTGGTATTGATGTGAGGTTTTGGCTATAACTTTTATACAATGAGTTAGCATCTCTGTCTCTCTGTCTCTGTCTCTGTCTCTGTCTCTGTCTCTCTCTCTCTCTCTCTTCCTCCCTCCCTTCTTCTCCATTTCCCCCCTTCTCTGTCTCTGTCTTTGTCTGTCTCTGTCTCTCTGCCTCCCCCTCTGTCTCTGTGAGTGTGTGTGTGTGTGTGTGTTCGGAATTGGAATTGAACCCAGAGCCTTGTTCATTCTAGACAAGCTCCCTCCCACAGAGTTACGTCTTCAGCCCTCTTTTTTTTTCTTAACATGTTTACAAATAGATCTATTCATGATGTAACCCAGAGAAACCTTGCCATATAATGATGTTCTTCTTAAGTCAAGGATGTTCATCTTCTTGCTTAAAAGGAGGCACAGTGTGGCTTCTCTTTGACATAACCAAAGAACCAGCATCACTGTTCTTAAACCCAGGAGATTTGGGGGTTTCTTTGTTTGTTTTAACATTTTTATATGNCTGTGTGTGACCTCCATGTGAACAGGCATCACAGCTCATTTGTGGAGTTCAGTATTCAATTTGTGGGACTTGGTTCTCTTCTTCCACCATGGGAGTTCCAGGGATCAAGTCTTTTATCTGCTGAGCCATCTCCCTGGCCCACTCAGGAATGGGAGGATCACTAAGTAAAACAAAAGGTACTCCAACTCAAGCACTGTGAACCTTGGCAGCTGATGTAGCAATTCTGACATTCTGAACTAAAGGACTGGAGGGCAAGGAGTGTAGAGAGGGTGACCCGCTGGATGGAAGGGTGACTCATGACCCAGTGAGACTGGGAAACACTGAGAGACATAGTGCATGATTTCATCACTGTTCAAAGCAGTGCACAATTTAAAGCTAATAAACTATTTAGACACATGGAACAAACACATACACACACACACACGCACACACACACACATAGGCCTTTACATGTGCACATACTTAAGCATGTAAGGTGCAAAAAGCCTACTACTTACTGCTTTTAGGAGAGAAAACTGGAATCTCAGAGACAAACACCAGAGTACATCATCTGTGAACAGAGTCGGTTTCTTGCCACACATCACTTCTGCAACAGCAACAGTGTTTCCCTCCACTAGCAAGCAATCCATCAGATCCACAACCAATGACAACTGACTGGCCTCTAATTTAACACTGCTGTCATTATCTACCCAGAGACATCATCAAATCCACAGTGTGAGAGCTAGGTCCCCAAACTACCTCTGCTGACTTCTCACATGGTCGTGAGCCCCGGTTACTTTGGCTATGCTTCTGTCCATAAATTGGAAGTGATGTAAAGCCTTCCTCAGACAATTAATTTCCTCAAGTGGCTCACGGGACCTGGGGAAGCACATCTCCTGGTTTATTATAAAAGATACCACAAAGATAAAGATGGAGAGCTGTATAGGGTGAGGCATGGGGCCANGCACATGACCTTCCATGCCCTCTCCAGCATGCCTCACTGCAGGAACTGCCACNTGTTCAGCAGTCCTGTTAGCTTTCTTATGAAGACTTCATTGCATAGCCATGACAGAGCATATACAATGTAGGAATATGATTAGACAAAAAGATCACNGCCTGATGATAAAATCCTGAGTGGAGAAATCCACAGACACCTGTCTGTCCACATTCTTGTCTTTTCTGTATAGCATTCCTTCCTCCTGGGAGTGCAGCCACATCTCTCCTGAGGTGAAGGGTCTTAANACCTCCTGTTACACACGTTCAGAATTTTTCTTTTTATCTTTTTGTTTATTTATTTGTTTGTTTGTTTGGGGGTTTTGTGTTTTGGGGGTTCTTGTGTTTTCTTTTTTATTCTTTTTTGTTTTTTGAGACAGGGTTTCTCTGTGTAGCCCTGGCTGTCTTGGTACTCTGTAGACCAGGCTGACCTCAAACTCAGAGATCTACCTGCCTCTTCCTACCAAGAGCTAGGATTAAAAGATTAACTACACCACTGCAGAAATTTACTTCTTGGCTAGTTGAAGGCAGAAAATGTAAGGGATTTGAGGTCTGATGCCCCATTTTCGAAAACAGAAAGTATAGTTTCTATGGCCTGTCTTAGAAAGGAAATTTTAAGCCAGGGACCATGAACGTGTGTGTGTGCGTGTGTGTGTGTGTGTGTGTGTGTGTGTGTGTGTGTGTGTGTGTAAAACATACTTTTCATTGTACTCAATTTATAGTATACATGTAGTAGTATAAACATATAAAATATCACATCTTTTTACTGTCTATACTTCCTTAATTTAATATTTGCATGAACTGTATATGTATCAAATGGCCAAAAAAAAACTGTTCCACATTCTTTCTCTGAGTCTGGGAAGAGGGTCTGTGAGAGCAGAAACACCAAACCCGAAGAATTCCTGAATGAAACCTGAAGCTGTCAAAATGATGCAGCACAGATCTGACCATAGAGCCATACTGCCAGAGACTTTGCCCTTAAGCCAGAGAGAAGGTTCTCTGCACAAACACCATCACTCTTCTCCTCGCCTTCTTTATGTCTGCTCCACTGAGACAGCTGAGGCTGGTGGCACAAAGGAGATTTCCTTTAGACTTGTCTGTCTTTTGGAGAAGAGGATAAATGCCCTGAAGCAAGAAGCAGATTGAGCCTGTGGCCTGCAGGCTTCAGGACAGCCTGTGCTTTAATCTGCAGCTTTCTGAGGCCAGTGATGTTTTTCATCTCATTCCCACTCAGAAGCAAGGAAACAAATGACAACAAATGCTGGTGAGGATGCCCACAGAAGGGAACCCTTCTGCACTGCTGGTAGGAATGTAAACTAGTCCAGCAACTATGGACATCAATACTGAGGTTCCCAGACAGCCTCCTGTAGGACCTGGTAGCCCAGGAGAGCAGCTCTCCATGTGAATCCACTACATACAGGCCCCGAGAATGTGCCAACTTCTCCAGGAGGACATTTAGACATGTGGCTGGGAACCTGCAGAGAAACCAATGTGTTGGTTAGCTTGAGTTCTTTAGGCTAACAGTTGTTCATTGAGGGATTCCAACACCTGGTAGGTGTGGTGTTTCACGTCATTTATTCTCTTATATTTGAAGGTTTTGTGGGCTTGCAGAGCCTGGAGACCCTTATCCTGCTCCACATCATCACATCAAAACACTGGTTGAAACTGTCCCAGATCCTTCATGACAAGGAGGCATGACCCTGTCTGCACAAAGTTTGGGCTGGGAGAAACATCTGATTTAGCAGCAGAAGCAAGAGGAAGGTCTTTGTGGAAACCATATTTTCTTTGAAAGTCATGAAGTGAGGAACAGTCTCTTTCTCAGTGTTTCCTTCCTCTCATTGTCAAGAAATGCCAGGGCCAGTGAGATACCTCAGTGGGTAAAGGTGCTTGCTAAAGGTAAAAAGCTTGATGACCTGAGTTTGATCCCCAGGAGCCACATAATGGGAAAGAACCAACTCCCACACATGTGCCTGTGTGTAGCCATTCTCTCTCTCTCTCTCTCTCTCTCTCACACACACACACACACACACACACACACACAAAATGTTAAAAAGATATTTTAAATGAAAGAAAGAAATACCTTATGCAAAATGCCTCTGCTAGAATTCCTCACCATATTTCCTACTCTCTCTTCTTCACCATCCCAGAACCTGGCTTAGTCATCCCTCTTCTTTCACTTCCTCAGTGCTCCTTCTTTATTTCTATGTCTCTGTCATGGCCCAGAGTATTCTTTTTTTAAATATTTTCTTTATTTATTTTTATGTACATTGATGTTTTGCCTGCATGCATGTCTGTGCGAGGGTATTCAATCCCCTAGAACTGGAGTTACAGACAGGTGTGAACTGCCATGTGGGTGCTGGGAATTGAACCTGGGTCCCTTGGATGAATGGGCAGTGCTATTAACCACTGAGCCATCTCTCCAGCCCCTAGCCCAGAATATTCTTAATCATATTTCTTTGAATATGTGTGTGTGTGTGTGTGTGTGTGTGTCTTCACGAGGGGATTATGTGCATGTGAGTGTAGGTGTTCTCAGAGGCCAGATGAGGGTGTCAGGTCCCCTGGAGCTGGAGTTACAGGTTATTATGAATTACCCATTGTGGGTCCTGGGAACTGAACTGCACTCCTCTACAGGAACAAGTGCTCTTAGCTCTCTATCTGTTGAGCCATTCTCCAGCCTCTCCTAATGGTGATTCTTGCTTCCAGATTTTCCAGATTTGTTTATTTTTCAAAGATGTATTTATTTATTATGTATACAGTGTTCTGCCTACATATATGTCTGCAGGCCAGAAGAGGGCACAAGATCTCATTACAGATGGTTGTGAGCCACCATGTGGTTGCTGGGAATTGAACTCAGGACCTCTGGGAGAGCAGCCTCCAGCCCCAGATTTGTTAAAGAAACTAGAGTGGATGAGTATATCACCTAAGAAAAGGGCCACATCCTTCCATCCAGAAGATAAGAGACGCCCCCATTCCAAAGGGTTTTGATTCTCACCTGAATTCCTAATAAATGCTGAATGTGCATTTGCAACTTGCTTTGGGGATTAGAAAGCTTTTTCTTTTATGTTAGGGTTTGAATTAAGGTTCTGAGGACATAATGAATTTGTAACATGGACAGGGGATCATCCGATGTTGGTATTTCTCAAGAAGAGAATTTACAATGCCAACAAAAGCAGAATGGAACACAGGAATGCCTGCAGCCTTCCTCAACTTCTAGAGAATAGTTAGGTCAAGAGATGTTCTCATGTATTATGTAAGCTTGAACGTGCTGGCCTGCTAATCAGGGTGGCTTGCTGAAATGTAAACTTGNAACTATTATCAAAAGAGCTTTAATGATAAAATGAGCCTGGGGTTACAGTTCCCACCTATGTGCTCCAGTGCCCAGGTTTACTATATGCCTTCTTCGGCATCAATCAAGGAAGATGATTTGGCTGGCCTCTTACACTTAAATCAGATCTCCCCAGCATTCTTGTTAATTAAAACAAGTATTGCACAATCACAAGCAGTAAAAGTTGGTCAGGTCTCAGTGGTGGTATCTGTCTGTCTTCACTCCTGGGCATTTCTGCCATGTCACCATAATGCTGTCTTCCTTTATCCTCAGAATCAGTCTCCTCACTATGTAGCTCTGGCTGTCCTTACTATGTAAACCACGCTAGTCTCCATCTCAGAGATCTGCCTGCCTCTGCACCCTGAGTGCTGGAATTAAAGGTGTGCACCACCTAACTCAGTCCTCTCTTTTTCCATCCTGTCGCTTTTCCACCAGTGTGTTTGAGATGCAACTTGATGTGCAACTTTCTCTGTTGTGCTACTATAAAAACATCATGAAACTGTTACCACATTGGATCATGGAGTTTGGGGTAACCTAAATCTGTGTTCACTGGTCACAGCCACCCATATTTGCATCCAGAATAAAATATAAGGTGTGGACTGTGTTTCTTGTATCAACATAAGCAATGGAGTGCAGGAACCTGCCATAAGCATGAGTTCATAGAAAGGACTGACAACCCAAGCTTATGTAACATCCTGAGCTACACACTCACACACACAAACAAAAGAAACAGGTTTTAGTGGGTTTGAAAATGAGTTATGGAGGAGGGAAGGAGGTATAGTGAGCAGTGGTTGTCTTGTTCTGCAGAGAAGTCCCCAAGATCACAAACAGTGTCTCAGCACACTTATTCCTGATAAGTACAGCTGTGAATGGAAACATCCTTTGTAGATGGAACTTTCTCTCATAACGTGGTCGCCTTCCAGGCACCTCCTTTTCTATAGGTTCTTAAGACAGATGGCTGAAAGTCAATATGTCAAAAATTTTGGAGGAGAATTTTCTGAGATCCAGCACAGTATTAGAAAAATGAAACTTTACAATGATATGATTTATAATACAATTTAGACATTGGGTTCACATTGGAGAAAGCTTAATAATAGATAGGTAAGAATTGTGCCAGCACAGCTGTGGTCGTCACAGGGAGTGGGCAATGGTAGACAGAGATACAAAACTCTGGGTTCNCCTCAAAAATGAACAATTGTTAGTTTCCCACTGCTGTTTATATATGATTTAGCTAGCTACTAGAGATCTCACTACAGGCAGAGCTTGAGCAAAGAGTCTCTTTGTCCCCTTATCAGAGTTCTTCCTTCTGCACTTCCCTGTCCTTGTGGCCTTGTTTTGCCCTGGAGGACATTCCTCCTAGGATCAAGATCTTGTTCCTGCAGTTTCCCTCAGTCAGGGGACCACATCTGGGTCAGTGATTGAGAAAGGAACTGTAGACCATCTGGACACCAACAATTCTGCCTCTGTTGAATGGGAGGTTCCGTGCCTAGATATATAAAAACATATATAGTTTTGTTTGTTTGTTCGTTTGTTTGTTTGTTTGTTGCAGATTGACCTACAAATTCAATGTAATTCCAATTAAAATCTCAAACNAAGCAGCTGACTGCCAGGCTAGGGCCAGAGTATCCCACCATCCATTTTATCTGTGCATGCTACATGGGGTGTAACAGTCACCCCTCAATGACTACCATAAGAACACCTTCAGTGGCACCAATCATGGCTCCCAGAGTGAGGACTTGCTGTACTTGACNACAGTCAACAAGTGGGGGTTCCAATCACCCACAACAAGTATGGAATGACAGGTAATGTAGGGCTCCCCAGGGTCCACCTGGAAGTTACATGCATGGAGTCACTCTGCAGAATCCTGAGTGTGCACAAGGGAGATGCAAGACCCTTNACAGACACAACCAACCCAGAACCTGTCTTCATGTGAGGTTCCTCTGTGGTGCCTGTGTAATTTCAGAAACCTGATCAAAGGTACAAAGATCTGCTTTTGTTGAGTAGCCTTCCAAGGAGATATGTAGGAGGTCCCAGAAATGAAGAAGACAGTTTTAGTGCCCCATGCACCAAATGTTCTTTGAGCTTTGGAAATAAATCACAGTTAAATTAACTTGCATCATTATGCAAATCAGCTTTCCTCTGTTTGATAGACACCTGAGACAAATGGCTTGAAAGAAACAAAGATTTAGTTTGATTCCTAGTTTCAAAGCTTGATCAGTCCATGGTCAGTT
>LZPO01087957.1:6739-16768 GCA_001675575.1 Neotoma lepida | reverse complement strand
GAAGAGAAGGGACACATGCAAGACAAAATTAGCAACCAATTTCATTGTTTCTTATATTGGGAAACTAACAACCCATAACCAATAGAGGGGAATTGGGGGATATATATACTGTGAAGGCAAACACAGGAACAAAACCTGTGAACTTGCCTTAGAAACAACAAAAGACAACACTATATACATTAGGAACAAAACAATGAATAAATCCACAGTGGAAGGACAGGCCAAATAGTAAAACAAAAGAAATAAACAGCTTCCCCTAAGGACAAAAGGAAATAATGGTAAGCTAAGCTGAGAAAGCACAAATCTTTGAGTATATTAAGTTTGTTGCTATGAATAAGGAAACTGATATTTTATATTGACACTTATAATTACATCCATTAAAGGAGATTTATAAAATTTAACCAAGAAACAAGTGTAAATGTGTTCACAACTGGTGGTATAAAGCAAGGGAATATTTAAGCTGACTTTAAAGTATGTTTTNTGATTATATATTCCAGAAGAACATATACTACAAACAAAAGCTATTACCTTGAATTTGTTGATGGTAAAACAGATGTTCACATACATCCAAATACAACAAAGAGTACAGAGGAAGCATGCTCAGGTTTGAATGACAATTATCCTTTAGNTATTCTGATTAATAAACAATGAAANAANANGTAAACATTTAAGCAACAACTTTGTTGGTGATGGGGAGAGGGTGGAGGTCNGCTTGGGTTATTTATTTGTTTGTTTCTATTTGTTTTATTTGCAGTACTGAAGATCAGACCAAGAGTATGCAGAAGGAAGGTATGTGCCCTAAATGGCACCTCAGTGTTGTCACATATTTGTGTGAGGTGTGATACTTGAACATGCAAACTAAGATATAACAAATGAGTAATTATTTTGTNTTTTAATCTTACAAGTCTCAAAAGTTATTGAGAATGGGAATTCTTAGCACAGATATAGGAAAACTTATTTAATGGGAAAGACACTAAATAAATAGTCTAAGGCCTTGAATTTAAATTGGCTATAACATTAAGGATGTGTGTTTTAGATATTGTACTACAATATTCATTTAAGAAACAACTTCAACATCAAGCATGATGTCACATGCCTGTAATAAGAAGGTAGAAGCAGATCAGAAATTGAATATTAGCCTAGGCTACACAGTGTGTTTGAGGACAACTTGAGTACAAGGGAGCCTATCTCAACCTTAATCACCAAAAATCANCATCAGCAGCAGCAGCAGCAGAAGCAACAGAAAAAAGTATACTTGCTCTAAATTTTTAAAATTAATAAATAATAAATAGTAAGTTTCAATGAATCAAATCAAGATTTGTTTATATAATTATTTAAAATGTACACTATGCATACTTCATGAAATATATTTAAATATGAGACTGAAGAGGAAGCAGGTTATTGTGCAGAAAATANCTAGTCAGGATAATTCAAAAGAAATTACCATATTATCAACAGAACATGGGGTCTTCCAAAAGTGCTAAATGCAATCTCAAATCAACTAAAATATCCTCTTTTCCAAGAGAACTTTTTCAGGTTCCCCGTGGCCAAAATGCACGAAAGTTTGAACACCATATTAACTGCAGTTGCCTGAAATGCATGAAATATATTTTAGGCATGAGTTTATAAATAGAATTAAAAGACAAAACAAGAAAAAGAAAAAAGAAAAAACTCCAGGAACTGACCAATTAACAGTTGGGGATCCTTAACATGATCTTCAAGTTGAAAATGTTAAATACAAACAGGAAATAATTATGATATGTACTCCAAATTATATCACTAATCAATCCATGGCTAAGNCAACTACTGGGTGACTAGATCAAAGAGTTTTCTCTTGATAAAACANCCCATCTAGGCGTTGGGGATTTAGCTTAGTGGTAGAGCGCTTGCCTAGCAAGTGCAAGGCCCTGGGTTTGGTCCTCAGCTCTGAAAAAAAAAATCCCATCTAATAAGAGAAGATTCAATAATTGAGTTAAAATAGAGGCTTTTAAATGTCAATGCAATAACTTGTGTGCATTAAGCAAGGATCAACTCAGTCTCCTCTATATAATCAAAACTTCTCTATGTGCATAAATCTCAGCATTGATCTTTGATGAAATGNTTATACTTTAGCAATGAATATNGTATCATATACAAATAAACATATTCTAATTCACAATATTTTTTTCATCTCATAATATTCTTGAAGAAACCTAGAATGTTTCCTTGGTAGTTAGCATATTCTTTGGGAGAAAATATAACCATGGGAAAGAGAACCTGCCTAGGGAATCATATTTGCCAAATATCATTAATGTTGGATTTGAAATTCTAAGGAATAAACACATAAACTTCTTAATAAAACCAATTGCTAGTTATTGTTTTGTATTAAATCCAAAGTCAGGATTTCACTCTCTACATTACTTTGAATCTTTGGAATCTCAAAAAAGAATTCATAGGAGAATTGGAAATTAACTTCAGCTAGAAATTATTTTTAGAGGAGCAGTGTTAGCTGCGGTGGCCCTGTTATATTACCCAAAAGTTAGGGGACTAGTACTGGATGACCAACAGGATGTGGAGGCCTGCCAGTCTCAGTCACACAGTGAACTCCAACTGAGGCTGGTCCACTGAATCAACAAAAACAAATCAACAACCGAAAATAGAGTTATTGTCAAGGGAATGGCTGTACAGGAGAAGATTGAATGCTGTTACACTGGAGTGCATAGAAATTGAAAACACATTTCAGAAACCATACAGAAATGATCATTCTTCACTATGTTCAAGTGTGTGTTAGAAACAGGGACAAATAAATTAACAAATTAGTCTCTCAAACATATTTGTTGATAGAAAATAAANTCTTCCAGAGACTTTTAATCTGGCCTAATTCCAAATTGCTAAATTTTCCTATAGTGAGATTTATTTTCTATGATTGTATTCATTCTTAAAAATNATTTAATTAAGCATTTCTTGTTTATANAATTTTCCTTGAATGAAATGATATATTCTTGAAGAAAATAAAATGTTAGAATCATGTGTAACATTTAAAGTTCTTACACAGAGTAGACAATCAGATGGGAAAAAGTCCTACTTAATAAAAATATCAAAATAACAAGAAAGAAAACAAATTCTGTAGCTGTCAAGTATACATTAATAGAGATAGAGAATATATAGGGAATTCAAAAAATAAAAACCAACAAATCATAACAAAAATAAAAAAATAAAAAGTAAAAATCAGCAAACAACCTATAAAATTGGTCTAACTAGATAATATCTACAAAATAGTAACTACAATAAAAACCCATAACCACACAGTCAGTGAGTGTATGAAAAAAAAATTCTCAAAGTATTCAGTCTCCAGTGAAATACAATTCAATGAGGTATCCCCTGGGTCCAGTAAGAGGGATTATTATCAAAAAGAATGTTTGTAAAATCTGTTGGCAAAGAGGTTAAAAAATACCCTTTTTTCATTTGTACATTGCTGGTGGGCACCCTATAGAAAACATGATAGCAATATTTCAGAAAATAAAACTAACATTTGATTCATCAATCAAACTGCNAGCTGTATGTCCAANGAAATTGAAATCTGTTAAGGGGACATCTCCACTTCTGTGTACTACAACATGATTCACAATACCCAAGAAATGGAAAGTTGTGTTTTCATCTTCTGATGAAAATACAAATAGTGGAATGTTATTCATTCATAAAAGTAGGAGGAGATCCTGACATTTGTGGCAGAACAGGTAGAACACGAGTTTAATGTGGTAAATGATAGAAATCAAGCACAGAAATAAAATTACCATGTGACCATGAATGTGTAATCCTAAAGAGCCAATCTCAAAGGGACTGAGAGTAGAATGCTGGTTAATGGATACCATAGTCCAGGGAGAGAGGAGGAAGGGGTGTGATAGGCATAANATTGGGTACTAAGTCACAGTTAGGAGAAAGATGTTCTGATGTATAATGCACAGGAGGATAACTGGTTAACTACAATGTATTGTCGACTTCAGATTGCTTGTAAATGAATTGAGCATGTTTTCACTAAAAACAAGAAAATNTTTGAAGTTTAATCATAGGACCATAATTTAAAACCAATATTTAAAAAATTTTAATGCCAGGAAATACATGTGGNTACAGTCTTTCCACCACATGTCTTTCAGAGATAGACCTCAAGTAATAAGCATTAGGAGTAAGCACTTTGAAACCAATATACATATATCATATATACAGATATCAAAACAAATCTGTTTATATAATTTTTACATCTTATTTTGTGTATGTGTGTGTATACATANTTTTTGTGCAAATGTACATATGCAAGTATCTACATGGAGGCCAGTGTTCAACCTTGGGTATTGATGCTTTACCATTTGGTTTCTGCTGTTGCTAATGTTTTCATTTTTACATTAATTATCTATTTTTCATGTGTACATGAGTGACAGGAAATACAGGTGGGTTTTCTCTTTCCATCACATTGTTCTTGGAGATGGAAGTCAAGTAATCAGCCTTAGGGTTAAGCACCTTGAACTGATGAGCCATATCATTGACACCACTTGGTTAGTTAACTAGTAAGTAACTTAGTTTGTTGAGACAGAATCTCTTACTGGGTCCTAGGACTCTATAATTAGGCTATGCTATGTCTAGCCAGCAAATTCCAGGGATGCCCATAACCTGGCCTTCCNATTAATGGTATTATAAGTGGATGCCAATGTCATTGTTTTTCACTGCTGATTAGTGCTCCATTGTATATATGTACCACATTTTCTTTATCCATTCCTTCAGTTGAGGGCCATCTAGTTTGTTTCCAGGTTCTGACTATTANGAACAATGCTGCTATAAACATAGTTGAGCAAGTGTCTTTGTGGTATGATTGAGCATTCTTTGGGTATATGCCCAAGAGTGATATCATTGAGTCTTGAGATAAGTTGATTCCCAATTTTCTGTGAAGTCACCATACTGATTTGCAAAGTGGCTGTATAAGCTTGCAGTAACCAGCAGCAGTGGAGAANTGATCCCCTTGCTCCACATCCTCTCCAACCTAAGCTGTCATCAATGTTTTTGATCTTAGCCATTCTGACAGGTNTAAGATGGCATCTCAGAGTCATTTTCATTTGCATTTCTCTAATGATTAAGGATGTTGAGCAATTCCTTAAATATCTTTAGGAGATTTGAGATTCTTCTGTTGAGAATTCTCTGTTTAGATATGTAGCCAGTTTTTAATTTTATTGTTTGGTATTTTGATGCCTAGTTTCTTGAGTTCCTTACATATTTTGGAGATCAGCCCTCTGTCAAATGTGGGGTTGGTGAAGATCTTTTCCCACTCTGTNGGCTGTTGTTTTGTCTTANTTACTGTGTCCTTTGCCTTACAGAAGCTTCTCAGTTTCACGAGATCCCATTTATTAATTGTTGCTCTCAATGTCTGTGCTACTGGTATTATATTTAGGAAGAGGTCTCCTGTGNCAATGTCTTCTAGGCTACTTCTCTCTTTCTCTTCTATCAGGTTCAGTGTAGCTGGATTTGTACTGAGCTCTTTGATCCATTTGCACTTGAATTTTGTGCATGGAAATAGATATGTATCTAAAAAAATAAGTGGATGTTCTGGAAAGAGGAAAAGGAAGGAGAAATATTATANTTATAATCTCAATGAACAAAAAAATAAAAGTACTGCAAAATTTGGGGTCTGCAACCTTCCNATAACTACCAAACATTGCTCCTCAATGTCTTTGCTCCCATTATTCCTGATACCAAAACACTTCAAAACCAAGACGAAAGTGTGGGCAGCTGATAAGTATCCATTAAAATACAGAGGATATATTCTGTATTCTGTAATCTCCTACATCACTAAAATATATAAACCAATGCCATTCAGAATTTCATATTNAAGTTTAAACTTTAATATGCCTTGTTCATTTCACAAATTCAAGGTAGTCTTCCAAATATTGTCTAATACCTGATCTTTTCTAGAATGATTTTATTTAATTACAAAAAGCTAGCACAAATTCTCAAAAACACCCTGCCCTCAAGCTTCTTATTATGAAATAGGTCAAAAAAGAATAAAATCATAAAACTTCACAAGTATATGTTGGCATTTCTGACAGAGAAAACCAAATTTAACATTTTAACATAGAAAACACAGGGAGGTTGAAGAAATGAAGTCTAGAAAATTCTTCATGATGTTTCAGGTGAGGACTTCACAATGTGATTTCAAAAATTCTCAGAAAGAAGGGCATCATGGCTAAGCACTCCCAAGCATAGGACTTGGAATCAGATTCCCAAGAAGCCAACCTTGTACTTACTACCTGAATAAGTGCTTTTAATTATTGGGGACTCAAAGAAACTTCACTCCCCAATTAGGTTATACCNTCTGATAAGGATGTTCCAATATAATTTTATGATGTATTTAGCAGAAGTCAGAATGTCATTAAGTGGATCCTAATTCTGTTTCAATATATCCTTGGCTTAGATAAATGAGAACAAATGGATTCAACATTTTTTTTAGCAAATTAGATACTCACTTCAGTACATAAGTAGAGCCAACTGACTACACCTTCATACACAAAGTATTGCACATATTGCCATTTAGTCATCTTGCTAAAATTGAAAATAAATGTCTTTGTAAATGTTAATGTTCTCATTTGAAATGTTCTTTTCTAAAATTGGAATCATTTCCCAATGCTTTCGTTTCACATTGGTAACATTATTTTGTAAATGAATAGCTCCAAGCAATTTATAATGAGGTTACATTAATTTGCTACAACAAATTCAGAAATCTTAAATGTTGTATATTTTTTGGCTTTATACCATGCAACACATGTCACAGATGCATCATCATTTGCTATTTTTGAGACACTGAAAGAAGGNAAAGTTTATTTCTGTTGCTCATACACTTGATATAATTATTGGCTCAACAAATAATTATTAAACACTTGATATTTACCAGGTTATATGACAAGTGCTAGGTATACAATGTTCAGACTATGCACACAACCTCTGAGTTAATGAAGTTTCTACTTTAGCAGGCAAGAACTTTAATGTTCAAAAGGGAGTTGATGCACAAATGCAAGAATGCAAGAACACAGGGAAAATCTCTCTTGAAACCACCTATACAAAATAAGCAGGATTCAGGGGTTTAACTAAAATAATTTGAATCTGTGTTGGAAAAGCTGGGATCTAGAATTTAATTAGAGGCAAAAAGAACATTCTAGAGAGCTCTTATCATGTGTCAGTGCCTGAAGTTGAAAGCTGATTAAAATCTGAGACTAAAAAAAAAAAAAAAAAGGAATAACATTACTGGAACACTGAGCTCGTGACAGAGACTGAATGTGAAGTTAGTAAGACATTCAGAATCTGATCAAATAGGATCATATGGACTGCCGGTACTGAAGCTCAGCACCAGTAATTGCAGCTCCTAGGAGACAAAGTCCTGCCTAGTTAAGAGCAAGTCTGAGCTCTATGACAAGTAGCAGATCATCCTAGAATATAGAGTAGGATCTTGTCTCAACAACAATAACAAAATAAAATAAGTCAATGAAATGGCCCTGAAGTTTGTTTTTAACAAGAAACTTAAACATGCAACGGGGGTGGGAGAAGATAAGTTGAAAAGATGGCAGTACAAGTGCAAACAGTTGAGTCTAGANGTATTGGAGGAATGAGATAATAACCTGTATATNTAGATTATACCTAGATATGAAGAGCCATCAACAGAGATATTTTAAAAACTACCTGCATGATGGAAACTTATTTTTTCATTTTTTTCACAAGNAAGCTAACTACTGCTATAACAACCTAAAATGTCAGCATGTCTATTAGGTACAGCACAGGGGTAGGNGATAGCTAGTGTTACTAAAAGATCTCCATAGATCAGCAGTCTGAAGCTGTAACCATCTGAAGCTGTAGTTGCTAGTGTTTGCANACACTGATCAATTGTTCATAAACAGTCAGACTCAGACTNGGACACCCAAGGAAAGCTTTGCCATGCCTCTTCAGTCTGGCCCATATGGGTAATGGTTTTATCAACTTACTATGGCCCAATTAGTCTCAGAATCTTCAACAGGCTGTAATCATGTCAGAATACACATTCGCTCAGGACTTCAGTCCCTCAGGCTTTCTCTTGCCTATATCTCCTTTCTTACTTCCTAGGTGTTCAGGATAAACCTACAGCTTCTTTCAGGGCNGTTTGCTGCAATGCTCAACAGCAGATGATAAAGATGAAAAGAAGAAAGAACATAACTTTTATATAGTTAAAGTTGAAAAGAAAATTAAAATACAAAGTAAGAAACAAAACAGAGCTGATATAGACAATTAGTAAGCAAATTACATTTCTCAGATCACTAAGAAGCAGCTTCATTTCATATTGTTCTAATTATGAGCCAATATTAAACATGCCTGAGAAATTTCAAATTTGATCTTAAAGTTAAATTTTATAGATGTTTGTTCATATAATATATCACAATGCTAGGTTGTTTGTCTATTGATATTATATATATATATAGATATCTCTCTATACATGATATATATATATATAGAGAGAGAGAGATTAATAATGCAAGTAGAATGCTTATATACATACTTTCTCAAAGAAAATAGATTTAATAAATAATGGGTCCTAACATCTAAATATTTACATATGTTCAACTTTTCTCACTACTTTAAATCTGTGTTTATGATTGATAGAATTGTGACAAGTCAATATCAAGTTGAAGAGAACTGCCATTTTACTTTGGTAAACTTTTCAATCTATGACCATGGTATCTCTCTCTATTTATTAGATATTGAGAATCAGTATAAGTTGTAGGTAATAGTTGAAGTCCTGAGTGAATGTATATTGTTGACATCATCATAGCTATGTCAAGGACCCTGATGCCTTAGACAGAAGAAAATGGTAAATCTTTCTGTGGTCATTTTCCTGGTCTGAGTACACAGGTAGATAGTGTGTTTAGAAAGTACCAACCACATCTTTCCACTCTGGGATGACTATAGCCCCAGACTGCTCCTCTATAGAGGACTCTATTGAGATTAGCTAAAAATAAACATGCTGAACTTTCTNGGCTGCTGGTGTTGTNTCCTTGAAAGAGCATAAGCAACCTGAGGCCAGCTTTTTTGCATATGTGTCTGTCATGTCTTCATTCCTACNGTACCAATCAGGAAAATCCCAAANTCATGCAGATCATAGCAGTAAGTACTCAAAGCAAGGAGTAGTGTATGCTCAACTGANTAAAACTATGCAAATAGTATTTCATCGCATTGAGATCATCACTGCATTACAGATATTTCTTACATGTTTATTCTACAGAATGATTATTTTACCTTTTACTCTTCAAAAATCTGAAATGGTAGACAAATGAGTTGATTTAAAATCTTAACTTTCAGCTGTGCCCAACCATATATTGTCACCTACNGAGTGAATGTTCAAGGACTATGGAATCAAATTATAACACAGGAAATAATTACAAACAAAGCCACTCATAATCTCTTAAGTAAGTTTGCAAGTTTGTGTTGGAGTTCAAACAACTTTATGTTGCTACACTCAGCTGCATGCTACCCACAAACTGAGCTTGTCAGGAGGCCAGACAAATAAAATATATCATTATTCCTGCATTAGGACAAAGCAGAGAAACTGTTCTTTGGTGACCAGGTCATTTCAGTTGTCCAGAGACTCAGTGAAAAAAAAATGAAATAGTTCACAATCAACTCATGAAGCAGAGACTTTCATTAAACAACAGAGTTTCCAAATTGTCCTCAACATTATTGCTTCCCTTTTAGTGTTGTGTATTTTGCCACACACTTTAACTTTAACCACAGTGTCTGCATTTTGCACAGCACACATGGTGGCCATGTGTGGATAAGTGATGCAAACTAATTCCTAGTATGCGGCAAACCTCCCTAAACATGTCGGCTCATATGTTTCTTAGAATTGTCCAGGGTGCTGGAAGCATGTTTCCACAGACCACTCATCCTTTAACCTGTTGATGTAGAGACACACTTCTAAATTACACAATCATTCTTCCATGATGTATAAACAGATATTCCAGGATCTGCGCCATCTTCAGAGTAAGG